>VYZU01032547.1:869-14960 GCA_013401355.1 Ceyx cyanopectus | reverse complement strand
TCTTTTTTCCTATTCCTTTATCTCCCATCCATAAGTACAGTTGGCCAGTGTAGGTGTGGTTGGCCAGTACTTCATGTCAGATGTGGATTCAGAACCAAATTCAGTACGTACTGGAGCTACGGAACAAACATTATTCTAAGTTATTAAACTATCTTCTTGTTTTACAGTAGTCTAAAGAAGCATTTTTAAAGGAAGAAAAGTTTGAAGCTTTATGCCACGTTTGGCATTCACAATTGACTCAAGTTGTTAAAATTCAATTTTCTGTGGCACTATTTACAATACAAAACCTTTTATTTTCTACTTGGAAATTTCCTTCTTCAGTGCTTGAGCTTCCACAGGCCCTTTAAAACTGAAATGAAGCTCTCTAAACTGTGAAAGGGTTGCTTATTAGTGCAATATATAGAATACTGCAACCACCGACAAATATTGATTTAACATAGAATTGATTTAAAAAAACAACAAAAAAAAAACACAAACAAACAAACACAAAACCAACAAAACAGTAACTACCAACCCACGATATCCTCTGTTTAGTTTAGTTTAGCTTTTTAATCTTAGTGAAAGCCAAATTAGGAATTTGAAAATTACAGCCCAGAAACAAAAAGTCCCACATTTCAAAGCAAGCCGTTTCCTTCACAACATGTAATTTAATACAACGGAGAAAAGAAAGAAAGGAAACAAACGAGAGAATGAGAAGTGTAAGACTCTTCGGAGAAATTCTATTCCCAGTGAGGTCAGGGACCGTATCTCCGTTGTGGCCTATACAGAGGTGGGGAGAACGAAGAGCACCACGAATGGTTGCGGTGAGAACCGGCTGGGGCACCGTGGCTGCCATCACGGCGTGGGTGCATCGGTGATACGGCGCGTTTGGCCACGCCAGGGACCGGAGACTCCCGGGAGCTTTTCTCCCTGCCAAGGAGAGGCAGAGAGGCTGCTGGTGCCCAGCACCGAGTCGTCGGTACCCCGCGCCGCACCCGCGGACGCTCTGCCCAGGGGAGGGTAGCAGAGACCCGGAGCCACTTCCCCGTCTCCTGTCCTGCGAGAAGGCAACAGCACGAGGGGACAGGTGGCAATGCAGGACGGCGAAAGGTGCGTCTCGCCTCCCTGTATCAGCCGGGTGGATTTGCGCTTCCGATCTCCGAGGTTCTCCCAACTAATCCCCCTCCACAGGGCGACTGTGGCACCTTCCAGCCACCGGCGCGGGTTCGGGGGCTATGCCCATGCTCCCGTCATCCCTCTCCCTGCAGCGCTGGGGTTGGTGACAGATGCAGGGAGAGGAGGAGTTGTACCCTTCTTGTCCCTCTGTTTGATGCTGCTCCGAGTGTGCCCAGCCTCTAGGTTCCGGGGCTCTCGACGGAGACAGACGGACCCCGACTTGCCGCCAGTCATCGGTCCCCAAGGCGCAGAGAGGGACGTGGGAGCCGGAGAGCGGCCACGCCTTCTTAGGTGGGATACTTGCAAGAACGTTTGCAAAATAAAAAACTTTGTATATATATACTTTATGTGTGTATATACATATATATATATATACACATATTAGAAAGGGCAAAACGTACAGAAACGCACTTGCAGGAGTCTGCGGGCCTCGGAAGAGGAGGCGGAGGGAGAAGCAACGCTGCTGCACGGCAGCTCTCCCGCCACACCGAGGCGCGTCGTCCCCGCGGCGCAGCCGTGCGCTCACCTCCCCGCTGGTGTCCCCATTCCCGCCCCTGCCTCGGGGTACCCTGCGGCTCTGCCCAGTCACCACCCCGTCGGGTGGGCCTTCCAAAGTCACAGGACATCCAAACACTCAAAAGTTTCGGGTCCTTAATCGCTGCAGGCTGACTCAGCCGACACTCCGGCACTTAAAGAACATCTAAGACACACGTGGCTAGGAGTGATAAAAGAGCAGATAAGATTAAAGATCGCTTTAATTGTGAAAATGAGGTAATTTTTTTTATTTTTTTTTTTCAGAAAATAGGCTATAGATCTGAGGCTGTTAAAAACACTATTGTCATTTAATGTTAGCGGTTGTAGTTCAGAAATGACTGGACATTTACATTCACGTGACACACATATTTAACATTCTCTTTTACCTACAGGTAACACAGATGGCACAAAAATAAACAGGAAAAAAAAAAAATATATATATATTTGGTCAAGCATTCATTTCAGGCAAGCCGTCGCAGAGGTACACGGCAGCCAACCCAGTGTCAGTACCCGGCTCGGCGCCATCCCCTGGTTCCGGCTGCAGGCGGCAGAAGAGCCAGAAGCACGGCAAGAAAGAGCTTGCGCAGGACGGCAGGGCCGACAGAGGAGCTGTGCGATTGGCAACGCTGTCCTGCTCCAAACCCGAGCCAGACGGGGAAGGCGAACCACCCCAGGTTTCCTTGCGCCAAGCAGCTGGGATAGACGTGAGAGAGGGAACTCTCTGCAGGGGAGCCTGGTCTGTCTCTCCCTGCCCTTGTCATAGCAGTGACACTGCCTGCTCTGGCCGTAACTTTCAGCTTGAGGGAAGGATCATGCTTATCCCCGCTGAGGCTGGCCCGGGGTACGAGAGAGCCTGCTCTCCCAGCCTGCGTCAAGATGCCACTTTCGCCACCTGCGGCTGCCGCCGACGGGTGTTCTCAGCCCCTCCCCTACTGCCACGGAGCACATGGCAATGTTTTGGTTGATCGATTTGGTTCGCTTTGTTGTTGNGCTGGTGTCCCCATTCCCGCCCCTGCCTCGGGGTACCCTGCGGCTCTGCCCAGTCACCACCCCGTCGGGTGGGCCTTCCAAAGTCACAGGACATCCAAACACTCAAAAGTTTCGGGTCCTTAATCGCTGCAGGCTGACTCAGCCGACACTCCGGCACTTAAAGAACATCTAAGACACACGTGGCTAGGAGTGATAAAAGAGCAGATAAGATTAAAGATCGCTTTAATTGTGAAAATGAGGTAATTTTTTTTATTTTTTTTTTTCAGAAAATAGGCTATAGATCTGAGGCTGTTAAAAACACTATTGTCATTTAATGTTAGCGGTTGTAGTTCAGAAATGACTGGACATTTACATTCACGTGACACACATATTTAACATTCTCTTTTACCTACAGGTAACACAGATGGCACAAAAATAAACAGGAAAAAAAAAAAATATATATATATTTGGTCAAGCATTCATTTCAGGCAAGCCGTCGCAGAGGTACACGGCAGCCAACCCAGTGTCAGTACCCGGCTCGGCGCCATCCCCTGGTTCCGGCTGCAGGCGGCAGAAGAGCCAGAAGCACGGCAAGAAAGAGCTTGCGCAGGACGGCAGGGCCGACAGAGGAGCTGTGCGATTGGCAACGCTGTCCTGCTCCAAACCCGAGCCAGACGGGGAAGGCGAACCACCCCAGGTTTCCTTGCGCCAAGCAGCTGGGATAGACGTGAGAGAGGGAACTCTCTGCAGGGGAGCCTGGTCTGTCTCTCCCTGCCCTTGTCATAGCAGTGACACTGCCTGCTCTGGCCGTAACTTTCAGCTTGAGGGAAGGATCATGCTTATCCCCGCTGAGGCTGGCCCGGGGTACGAGAGAGCCTGCTCTCCCAGCCTGCGTCAAGATGCCACTTTCGCCACCTGCGGCTGCCGCCGACGGGTGTTCTCAGCCCCTCCCCTACTGCCACGGAGCACATGGCAATGTTTTGGTTGATCGATTTGGTTCGCTTTGTTGTTGTTTGTTTGTGAAGGTTTTTTTTTTGTTTTGTATTATTATTATTAATGTCTGTTTGTTTTGGGTAAGGTGTTGAGGGTTCTTTTTTCCCCAAGCAAGATATACACAGCTGTTTGCTTCTGAAACAACCTCAACGTCTCCAGAGAAAGTTTCAAGCGGCTTGAAAATGAAAAAAGGAGAAAAAAAAAAACCCTAACAACAACAACAACAATTAAACAACGCTGTGCCGTTGCTCGCGCGGTGAATTCAAGGAGAGCCGCACAGCGTCAAGCCTTTACTTGGTGGGAAACCCGGGGTCAAAGGCATTTAAAAAAATATCTCCATATAATGAGGTGTGCAGTTAAGCACATCCCTGCGCTGTAACGAAGGGAAGCCCGATGAAATGGAAGGTCCTAGCATAGCAGGAGAGATGTTAGACACACTTAACGCTGTCGGGGATGGTTTTAAATGCCTTGAAAGATTACAAAGCACAGTCGCTTTACCTCAAAGAAAATACACTTCGTGGTTTCACAGCCCAGGAAGCGACGAGTCAAAATCCCCATCCTTCACTAGGAGAGTCGCCTTCACTCACACTGCCAGACCGAGGTCGGACTCCGAGACCCCCGCCGTAAATACAAAAAAAAAATAAATAATCCCCATCACGGCGGGTTTCTGCATAGGGTGTATTGTTTTTACCAATGCTACTCGGGCAGACACTGTGGTTTACAGTGACCACAAGTAAAGACCTGCAAACTCTAAGTCTACCCAGAATGATAGAGGAGAGGGAGGAGGGAGCACGCCGGTGCCCGACACCGGAGTTCCGGCGAGGCGAGGTGGCCGCGGAACTCTCCCGGGACGGGCATCCCCCCGCAGTCCCCGATGGAGCCCTGCCTTGCTCCCCGGGGCTTTGTCTGACCGGCAGAGGAGCGAGAGGTAAGGACGGGCTTCGGAAAGGGAATTCCGGAGTCCCCCGCCCCTCTGCCTGCACTGTAGAGGGGCTGGGCTAGTAGGACACTGCGGCGGGGGACAGAAGGATGAAGTGAATGGCAGGACCCCCGTTGCCCCGTCCACGAGTGGCGGGGCTTCACTGCCTGCAAAATTTGCACTTGATAATTTTTTTAAAAGCACTTTGGAAGTCTTTGTTGAAATAGGCATAGATGATGGGATTGAGAAGGGAGTTGGAGTAGCCCAGCCAGTTGATGACTGCCCCCAGCCACTCCGGCATATAGCACTTACTGTCACAAAAGGGCAGGACCAGCGCCACGATGAAGAACGGCAGCCAGCAGAGGATGAAGGTGCCCATAATGATGCCCAATGTCTTGACAGTTTTCCTCTCCCGGGACAGAGCCATCCTCCGCTTGGCCTCCGTGTTTTTCTCATTGCGCCTCTCGAAGGAGACGGGCGGTGGGGAGCCGCACGCCTCGCTGGGCAGCGGCAGGTGAGTCTTGGAGGAGCTGTTGCAGCGCTGGACCTCGATGATGTCCAGGGCGGCCCCGTCCTCGCCCAGCCTCACTGCGCCGTTGACACAGGAACCGAGGTTGGGCTCCACAGTCCGTCGCCAGCCCTTGCCAGGCTCCCCGTTGCTTTTCTTCTGCAGAGCGGCCGGGCAGGTGTCGGCGATTTTCTTCTTCTCCGCTTTCTTGACGGTCTTGCGGATCCTGAAGCGGGCCGCCTTGAAGATGCGGCCATAGAGCACCAGCATGAGGAGAAGTGGGATGTAGAAGGCGCCGAAAGTGGAGTAGATGGTGTACCCGTGATCCTTGCTGATGGTGCAGGCGTCGGGGTCCGAGCGGTCCTCGGGCGTCCTCCAGCCCAGCATAGGCGGGATGGATATTAAGAAGCCGATGAGCCAGGTCAGGCTGATAAGCACAGCGGCTCGCCGGGGAGTCCGCTTGTTGACATAATCGATGGGGTCTGTGATGGCCCAGTACCTGTCCAAAGCGATGGCGCACAAGTGCAGGATGGAAGAGGTACAGCAAAGCACGTCCAGAGAGATGAAGATGTCACAGGTGACTTGCCCCAGAGTCCACTTGTTCAGCACCTGGTAGAGAGCTGCCATGGGCAGTACCAGCACGGACACCATAAGGTCCGTGACGGCCAGCGAACCTATTAGATAGTTGGCCACGGTTTGCAGGGAGCGCTCCAGGGCGATAGCCGCGATCACGCAGGCGTTGCCGCTCACGGCGCACAGGATGAGTGTGCCCAGGAGCAAGGAGGTGAGTAGCTGGTAGCCCAGGGTCACCTCGGTGAGGCCGGGGCCGCTTGCCCCCTCAGGGGAGCGCTCTGGGGAGGTAGTGTTGTTGGCCACTTCCATGTCGGGAGGGGGGGTCGCTTCAGGAGACGGGAATGGGAAGAAGCGCTGGTCACTTGTGTTCTCTCCTGGCAGGAGGCATCGCCGCCCCGTGCGCTTTGACCACACCGAGCACCCCCTCTTTACCACCCCTCCCTCCCCTATATAGCGAGTCAGGAGGCGGCCGAAGCTCAGAGGACGGCGGCTGGAGGAGCCGCCCCGCGACCGCCCATTCCCGCCGCCTCTGCCCAGCGCGCAGCCCCGGGCGGCGGGGGCGGCCCTCCCGCCGTCGCTCGCCGAGATGCTGCCCCTCGCTCCGCCGCTCTCCACCCGAGCCGCTCTTTCCTGCTCTTGCTTCTCAGCTCTCCCTTCGGTTTCTCCCTCCCTTCTTCCCCTCCCCTTCCGTCCTCCCCTCCATCCCGCCCTTCCGCGGGGGGGGTGTTCTTGCAGGATCGCCATCGTCCCCCCAGCGCCGCCGGCGCTGTTGTTGGTCAGTCCCCCGCCGTCCCCTCTCCGCTGGGGAGGCATGGTAAAGAATCCCACCTCCGCCCCCGTCCAAATCTCGTCCCCATAGCTCCTCCCTGGCAGCGGGGACTCGGGACTTCCCCTCGGGACCAGCTCCAGGGCTTGTCCGGGATGTGGGAGGCGGGGTGACGCATTCTGTGGTCAAGCACTAACGGCTGGGGAGGGTGGGTGTCTGCGGGCGATGGAGTGCCGAAGTGGGTGTCGCTGGGGGTGTTTACCGCCACCTGCAGGCAGATGGTGGCGGCCTGAGGGTGCGGACCCCGAGTAGGACTCTTCCAGGAACTCCCGGCAGTGAGGCCGGCGGGTCTTTCTGCAGATTTGAACCCTCGACCCCTGCCCGGCCTCGGCTCCGTAAGCAGCGTGTATGGTGCTGTTGGGATTGCTCGGGAAGCAGCACCATTCGTGACGCCGAGGGTGCAGGGAGAAAGGGATCACGATCAGCGGTGTCACATGTGTCCTGCGAGGGATTGCTTTGCGTTCCTGTGTGGTGCTCTCAGTCGCTTACGAATGCTATAGCAAGGGAGGTCCCATTCGTGATGATTCATGACCTCGCCCCAGCCCAGCCGTGCGGAGGGTGGTTCCTGCTGTCGCGGGTTCCCCGTAGAAAGAGATACGAGAATTATAGTGCAACACCTGAAACTTCCTCCAAAGGATCTACTATTGTCCCAAAACAACATCAGCAACAATAACATAAAGGGGGGAAAAAAATGCATTACATTTCCTCCTGATAGGAGGTGAAAAGGATGATTCTGAAAGTGAAATGAGAAAAATATCTATGGGAAAATTCTTGAACTACAAAAGAAAAGAAAAAGTGTCAGATTGACACATCATAAGCATATCAGTTAATATCTACAAGTAGAACACAATCACAAACTTGAGAAACATCTTCCTTTAAAGAAAAAAAAAAGAGTGTGTGTTGATGGTTTAACTCCAGATGCTTGTGAAAAGTCCTCTGGCATGATTTCCATGGCAGGTTTTCTACTGTTTTGCAGGTCAATATTTTTAACAATGTGAGATCTTTCACCCTGCTTTGTAACTGTGCCATGCAAGCTCAGAAAAAAAACCCAAACAACCAGAAAGCCAAATAAGTAATTGCTTAGAAGGAAGATTTGCCAAATTCTAAGTTAATAAAACCTGAGATAAGGATCAGAGACCCTGACATGCTCACGCTTAGGTTGACTCATCTCACAGTCATCACTTAAAAATAAGGTGGAGTTCACAAACTTCACATTTGGACAGACTGTTATCGGTTGCTCTTTGCGAGAGGACGAAGCTATGTTTCTCCGCCTCTAGGCTTGAGATCTTTACTATAAACGATCAAGGAGCAGAACTGCACCCTTTCATTGTCTGCTTGTTAGCTGATTGTACTAAAATTTGAACGCTCTATGATGTCCTGTTGAATGAAGTTTTACACTGTTGAGACACAGACAAAAAAAACATAATCGATCATACCTGAATGTATGCTTTGCTCTGTCACTACTAAAACCTATGTTATTTTTATGTCTCATCAAATGCTCATCATGGTTGGCTTCTAAGCAGCTACCTCTTGAAAGACCTTTTCCCTTCAGCGAAATAGAGGTTTGTACTTCTTGCTGTTTAAAGCAAGCCTGACGCAATGAATAAAGTGCGAGTTTGGGAAGCGGGAAAATATCAAGAATATTGTCCCAGCTTTCTTGTAAGGGTAGGTAAGCTATTAGCCTAATTAGATTAACCTGAAATTAGCGTTCCAAAACCACGGGAGATATGGTTTTAAGAGTCCAGGTAGGGCTCTAAGGGAAACTATTTCAGAGAGATTTTGCGCTGACAAGGCCATGGGAAGTCAATCTCACATTTTACCTACAAACTTCAGTGGGAAACAGTCGACAAGGTCCTTTTTCAATTAAAATATTTTAAATCGGCTTTATTTTTATTTTTTTTTTAAGAGGCTGAAAGTCATTTCACTCTGATGAAACTGAGAAGCTATTTAGGCAACCACGGAGGAAGTGGAGGGAGTAAGAGGTGGAAGATGTAGACGAAGGGAAACTTACTCTTTTGATGTGATAGTGTCTTTAATCCTACTAAGCATTTAAATAGCAAAATGCTGGTTTAACTTCCAAGCAACTAAATGATGTGTTAATGCCTTTAGATAGGCTAGGTGAAGCACCTAGGGAAATCTTTTAACCAAAGCTATAGCCTCATAAAAGCCAAGCTGATTTGAGAGTAGATGAAACCTTAACATCACACAACCTTCAAAAACTCCAATTAAAATGTTAATGTTATTCAGTTATGACTCAGCTTCACCAAAAAAAGAGGTTATTCGGTAAGCACAAAAAGAAAAAGCATTTACTGGGGAAGAAAATGCTATCCTGAGCAATTTCATTCTACACACTTAAAAAAAAAAAAAAAAAAAAAAAGATAGCTACAGATTCTTGTTGCTGCTTTCAGATTATGATTGTATTATAATGCCAGAGACTCAAATGTTACATTTGGATTGCAGTTTTTTTGTTCATGATATTGTACATTCCATTTTGGTTTGAAAAGGATTTGAGTCTGGGGATTTTGGGGTTTTCTTGGTTGGTTGGTTGGTTTTTTTTAATATTCAACAGAATAAAGCATTTGTGTTATTCAAGAAATTATATTCCAGTAATGGTTTTGAAACAAATGGTCTTTACTAGGAAGCTAAGGAAATTAACAATTTCAATTCACTGAAACCAATCCATTATCTTCAGTTTTCTGTGAGAGAAGTTCCAAACAGGTGGAAGAAAAAATGTGCCATAAGACAACCTACTAGTTACAGCCTTTTGGAATTTTCTTATTAGAAAATACAACCAACAGGAATTGGTGCTACTCCATATTGTTCAAAACCTTCTAAAGAGTAACTATGACTTTAAAATACAGAAAAGCAAACACGAATTTCATGGCTAAAGTGACTGTATCATTGAAATTCATCCCTTTCACGCAGGCACACATTTCGCTGCAAGATTGATTTGTGGAATCAAACTCTACAGCTAGGGAAAGGTTATAAAGCAGGTATGTTTATTTGGTGCTGCTCACAAATGCCAGGTGCAAAGGGGATAGCTCCGCCCAGCTTGCACACCTTAGAGACAAACATGCATCTATTTATACCATTAGAAATTACATATTCAGTAACTATCAGTTCATTGCATTTCTGGAATAGGGGGTATTATGCTTAGTTCAGGGAAATCATTATAATATGTGATGCCCACAGCTCCACCCTCCTGCCAGGTATCTTAGGTCCATGGATGGGGTCCATAGTCTTCCTTACTTTCAACGTTTCTTCTGGAGATGTGCCATTTTTGGCCTTTACCAGTTCCTTCTTGCTTTGGAGTTTTAGGTTCCTCTTGGTCTTCTCTACCAGCCAGCTAAAAACAACTGAACTATCAGACCGTTTCATCCTGAGCTTCTACCTAAGTTACCTTACAGAACATGCTGCAGGTGTGCAGGACCAAAAGAAACTATAGAGGGAGTTAAGAAAAACTTTAACTATTAAGCACTCACAACTCAAGATCCACCTCAGGATACCTGCTTCCACTTTTCATATAGCACAAAATGTTTCACAGTACTTTAACAAATTTAAGGTTTGTATTGTAAAATACATTGCTATAAGGAGACAAAACTTTAAGGCCGTTGATAGTGTTTTAGCTGAATCTCTCTCAGCCAAACTGCTCTGGTTCAAAAGAATCCGAATTTGACAATCCGTTTAGTATGAACTTTGTGGACAAGATGAACCAGCCAAAACCAGAATTGAATTTCAGTAGAAGTAGCAGAATTAGTCCCTATGTCCTATCTCTAGGTATGGCCGGTTTGCGAAGCCTTGCACATCCAATTCATGTATATGAAGAGAGGGGAAAAAAAAATCCCTCTTGAATCCTACAATTAGTCTTCTCAGAATTAATACAGAATTTCAGTGCAAGAGCAGAAATAGGAAGCTTTAATTTCCACCTTCTGTTTCACCTGTGTGCCATCTCAGTACTTTTTCCTTTTTGGGGCATGGAAGTGGGCTGGCTAGTGCTGTCCACTGCTAGCTATGGCCTTCTAGGTGCTGTGCAGCACTGAGACATTCCAGTAGCACTACTAGAATCAGCCCAAGTCTAGCAGATGTAACAACAACCACACGGCACCCAGCTTCAGGGCTAAGGTAGGTCTTGCAAGGTATTGAGATGTCTCTCAAGCTGCTCCCTAACACTTCTGCCCATTCCCAGAGGCTTGTCATAAAGAGGGTGAAATCCAGCTGACTGCTGGTCACCAGTGACTGATCCCTCAGGGATCAGTCTTAGAGCCAGTCTTATTTGGCATTTTTATTGATGACTTGGATGTGAAGGTTGAGGGCGCTCTCAGTAACTTTGCACACTAAGTTTTGTGGGAGTATTGATCTGATTTAGGGTAGCAAGGCTCTTCAGAGGGATTTGGACAGACTTTATTGATGGGCCAAGGCCAGTTGTATGAGATACAATAAGGTCAAGTGCCGGGTCCTGCATTTAGGTCACAACAACCCCCAGCAGCGCTATAGGCTCGGGGAGGAGTGGCTGAAAAGCTGCCCAGCAGAAAAAAGACCTGGGAGGTGCTAGTAGACAGCTGTCTGAACATGAGCCAGCAGTGTGACCAGGTGGCCAAGAAGGCCAACAGGATCCTGTCTTGTATAAGGAATACCATGGTCATCAGGAGAAGGGAAGTTATTGTGCACTTATATTCTCCTCTTGTGACACCTCAAGTACTGTGTTCAGTTCTGGGCCCCTCATTATAGGAAAGACATTGAGGTGCTGGAACATCCAGAGGAGAGGTACCAAGCTTGTGAGGGGCTTAGAGAACATGAGGAGGGGATGATGGAGCTGGGCATGTTTAGTTTGGAGAAGAGGAGGATAAGAAGGGACCTAATTGCCCTCTACAACTACCTGAAAAGAGGTTGTACAGAAGTGGGTGTTGGCCTCTTCTCCTTAATTATCAATGACAGAAACAGAGGAAATGGCCTGAAGTTGCAGCAGGAAAGGTTTAGATTAGATATTAGGAAGAAATTCTTTACAAAGAAAGTGGTGAGGCACTGGAACAGCCTGCCTAGGGAGGTGATTGAATCACCACTCTGAAGGCATTAAAGAAAATAATTGTCAAGGTGCTTCAGGACATGCTCTAAGAGCAGGAATGTAGGGCACTGTGTTTGGTATAGTGTTTTGGTTTTATTTTTTGTTTTGGGTTGGGTATTTTTGTGGTGTTGTTTTTGTTGTTTGTTTGGTTGATAGGTTGGTTTTGGTTTGTTTTGGGTATTTTTTAGGTATGGTTGGGTTCAGTGATCTAGGAGATCCTTTCCAACCATAATTATTCTGTGATTCTGTAATTCTTGTTTCTGCTAGCTCTGGTGCCAGTAGTACCAAAGCAGTAGTGCTGCTTTATGGCTTTAACAGGTCTTGGGAGCAGCACAACTGGGTTCTTACACAGCTGCTTCAGCTTCTGGTGGCTCTGCACTGAATGCATATCTCTGTTCCCTCCTCACATGGTCATAGAATTGTTCTGGTTGGAAAATACCTTCCAAAACATCAAGTCCATCTGTTAACCCAGCACTGCCAGTTCACAATTAAACCATGTCCTTTAGTGCCACACCTACCAGTATTTTAAATACCTCCAGGGATGGTGACTCCACCACTTTTCTGGGCAGCCTGCTTCACTGCTTTACAACCCTTTCTTTGAAGGTTTTTTTTCTTAATATCCAATCTAAACTTCTCCCAGCTTCATTACATAGTTAGAACCAGATCAATCATCTAGGTGTGATAACCCAGAGGAATAACCTGGAAGATGCAGGAATAACCACTGTCTCAGAATGCTAGAGTGCTTGTCTATTGATTCCCACATTATTAGCCTTTTTTTTTTTTTTTCTTCCTGATACAGCCTAGTTGCCACTATCATCCTAGACAATGGTGAGCTTACTGCAAATTCCTCTCTTCTCATTCCTTCGGCTGCCTTACCACAGCTCTCATGTTTATCATTTTTATTAAGGCCAGAAATGAATTAATAGATAAGCAAATATTTATTTACTGCTTCTGCCTTTCTCTACCAAGAGTTTACAGTAGTAACTAAAATGATAGCATCACAGCAGAACTCACAAAAGGGTATATTTAATTCCACCTCACAGTCTCAGAAATAATAGAAGAGTAGGTAAACAATTCATCTAAAATGAATAAATGTTATGTATACTCAAACGTCATCACTGAAGTGCAACTGTTACAAGTAACGTTTGCTGTCTAAATCATGGAGCAGCTTTTATGCATCTAGAAGTTTAAGATTAATTTAGAAAGATGTTTACTTCAATATTATTGTTACCTTAAATTTATTTTCAAGCATATTTGTCAAAGGATATTTTTTTGTAAGTTTATAGGAACTTCTCAGAATTTCAACATTCTGGGAAAACTCGACTTCAGGATAATTTTGAGTTGCCCCTTCTGTATGCCAATGCAGCTGTGATGAAGAAAGAAACTGAACATTCTGCCTTAACCATTTGTGCATTTTCTTTATACTTAAACTGGTAAGCAAGGTTTTGATTCCAGGTAACTCTGGCAAAATCTACTCAGTCAGCTTTAATCATGTTGTGGAGAACAAAGCAATTTCCATATATGCTGAGGTTTTTATCAGTATATCTCCTGTGTCAAAGACAAGGCAGAGCAATACACAGACCTGGTGTGTAGGAGCTGGTCTCTGTGAAGACAGATTTTGCAGCTGGTTAACCCCAGGCAATGCTACAGGGTTGGGGAAGAGTGGCTGGAAACTTGCCCGTCAAAAAAGCACTTGTGCTTGTCCACAGTGTGCCTAGTTGCTCAAGAAGGCAAACAACCTCCTGGCCTGTATCAGAAACAGTGTGGCCAGCAGGAGAAGGGAAGTGATCTTGCCCCTGTGCTTGGCACATCTCAAGTGCTATGTTCAGTTCTGGGCCCCTCACTACAAGAAAGACATTGAGGTGCTGGAATGAGTTCAGAGAAGGGCAGACAAGCTGGTGAAAGGTTTGGAGAATAAGCCTTATGAGGAGAGTCTGGAGGAATAGGGATTGTTCAGTTTAGAGAAGAGGAGGTTAAGGAGAAGACCTTATAGCTCTCTACAACTACCTGAAAGGAGGTTGTAGTGAGGTGGGTGCAGCCTCTTCTCTCAAATGAATAATGACAGGACCAGTGGAAATGGCCTCAAGTTGCGGCAGGGAAGGTTTATATTGGATATTAGGATTAATTTCTAATTAGTAGAGTAGTCACACCCTGAAAAGGGCTGCCCCGGGAGATGGTGGAGTTACCATCCCTGGAGGTATTTAAAAAAAATGTGTAGATGAGACACTTCAGAACATGCTCTAGCATGTTGGAGAAGTGTTTGTGTGTTTTTTTTTTGTTTGTTTTGTTTTGTTGCTTGTATTTGTTCGGCTCTTTTGATTTGTTGTTTTGTTGGTTTTGGGGGTTATTTTTTGTGGGGATTTTTTTGGTTGTTTTTTTCTTATGATGGGACATGATGATCTCGGGGTCCTTTCCACCATAAGAATTCTGTTTGATTCTGTGTGATCATTGTTTATAAAGGATATAAACTCTCCTATTTGATGCACATTGAGTGGAGCTCAACAGTATTAACTGTAGTTCAATAATCTTTTAATCCAAGTGCATTTAAAAAA
>VYZU01032544.1:109167-139438 GCA_013401355.1 Ceyx cyanopectus | reverse complement strand
TGCCTGTTCTGCTCTTTAGGGTCTGAGGTATGTGAGTTTGCTGTCTGCTGGAAGTCCTACTGACACGAGGGCATGTGGCCTCCCCTGGAAAGCACTCTGAGCTCCACAAGTTGCTGAAAACCTTTGGCTTAGTGGGGAAACGTCTAATGCTTGGTGTGTGGCACAGACCCAATCTCAGTGCAGGACAGATCCCTGCACCACATCACCCTGGGTCATGCATCAGTGTATTTTTACTTACAAGGCCCACCCTAGTCAAGCAGGCTCTGCTCCCAGGGCCCCTTAAGCTCCTCACCAGCTTAAAGCTCTGTGAAAAGGAGGAAGATGGTTGAGCTGCCTGTTATTCTACCTGCCTGCCCAGCTCTTGTTCCTTGGCATGCTGCTTTTCCAGGCTCTCTCAGGCTATTGTTACCCCCTTAGCCTGTTACTGAAGCACCTTGGTGTGGCTTCCCAGGCAGCTGGTCTTCTGAATCTTCACTAGCCTCTGGCACAGTCCTGCTTGGAGAGAGGTTCATGAAAGGATTGCTACTGTAGGATTCTGTGGAGAACTCGAGGAGCCCTGTGGTCAGCAGGAAGGGCTCGTTGTCCCCATGCTTGAATGCAGGGGAAAGTCTCCTCAGTGTCAGCACTGAAACTCTCCTCCCTGCTCTGGTGCTCCTCTGCTGGCATTCGACATGGAAATGATCATGATTTATTCTGGAATAATAGGATGAAATGGTGCAAAGGAAAATTTTACACTGAGGATCGAGATAAATTGCCCAGAGCAAAGTCAGCCAAGAGAAGGGAGGGAGGGAAACTCCATTTCTCTGGTCACTCAGAGAACCAAATACTGCACTGGAAAATAGAATGTGATGCTGGCCAAGGAGTGCTGGCTGAAATAGGAGGGGTGGGTGCTGTAAAAAGCCTCTGGGCTTTTACTAGCGGTGAATGCAGGGTCTCCTACAATCTCACACCCCTCTTGCCCCTCTCTGCGAGCCAGGAGGGCCGAGGCGGGCGGTGGCTCCCGGGGACCCCAGCAGAGCTGGAGCCGAGGCCGGGCTCCCGGAGGGTTTCTGACAGTCTGGCACCATCTGCTGGGGCTTCCCGGGAAATAAAGCGGGTCTGGGGAGGCGTTTGTGCCCTAGGACAGACGTCTGAGGGCTGGGGACAACCAGGTGGTAGTGCCTCCTAGGGATCTGTCCCTGTCGGGGGGGCAGCGGTCACCCTCTGTTCCTCCTCCTCCTCCTCAGTGCTTTGCAGTCAGGGTGTCCTTGGTGGCAAAGGTGGCCACCCTGTCTTTACAGACCCAGGGCCAGATTCCATCACTGGCTTTGAGGCAAACTGTACACTTAGGAAATTGAGATCTCTGTGCATTATGCAAAGGCAGAGAAGAAATGCTGGGTCCTGTGAGCAAAGGCATCCCAGATTGCTGTTTGCAGGCAGGAGGAACCCATCCCTCCCTCCATAGTCTGGCAGCATGAATCTGGGCACAGATGTTTGTGGGAACCACGGTGATCTCTACTGTCCTGAAGTAGCTGGGCAGGAGGAGCTGCTGCCTGTAGCAGTTATGCTGCCCCTTTCTGATTTTGCCCCCAGCTCCTGGATGAAGCTGTGCCCAGTGCAGGCTCCTGGGCCACACAAGTAATGGGCAAGAGGTGTCACGGGTTCACTTGTCCTTATTACAGGCTCCAGCAGAGGAGGGAGGGAGGGAGATGGAGAAAGGAAGAAGTTTGCCTCCAGCAAGATGGTCTGCACAAATGGACTGGCTTATAAATGAATTTATAAGTTGAAATTGGCCTATAATGAGAGAGTTACTGAGAAAAAAGTACTGTGTGCTGCAAGCCACTTAGGAATCAGAGATCTCTGTGCATTGCTGGGTACTGTGAGCAAAGCATCACAGATTGCTCTGAGCAGTGATGGGCAAGCTAAGGCCAGTTATGTTGCCTACTCCACAGTCCTTCTTTGGTTTTGGGTACTTTCCCCCAGAAGCATTCCCCTCCTCTGATATAACTGCAAAAGCATCGGGCTCTTTAAACTACCTCTAAATGGCATCTTTTAAAGATGGTTTTATTTCAAGGCAGATTTTACTAGCAATGGTTCTAGAGTTAGTTCTCTGGAGAAATATGGTAGTTTTGAGGTTTTTCTTTCTAAAAATAAAGCAGTCTCTCAAGCCCACTGCTGTGGTTGGGCTTTGTGCTTGCAGGCTTCTGTCGACAGCTTGCTTAATGAATGAAGATGTGAGAGAAGAAAAGCTTTTCAGTGAGAAGACTGCGTGCTTCCCAGGGCTGTAACAGTAAACAAGACATTAGCAGTGACTGAAAATACAACGTCCTCCTCTCAGTACTCCCGAACACAAGCAGAACTAATTTCACCTTTTTAATTCCTTGAAACCAGAAAAGAAGTTGGTGTGCCTCTGTGCACGTAACCCGTGGGTTATCTGTTTGAGAAGCATGCAAAGATTCAAGTGAGTTCCATACTCGTGGGTGTGGGGAATGTTCAGCCTACAGTCTTCTTTCTCCCAACAGTGGCACAAAGACAGCACAAAGCTGTCCAGAAACATGTTGTCTCTGATTTTATTCTTCCCAAGCAGCTAATCTCCACCCTAATGCTGACTTTCTGTGATGCAGGGAATCACCATTTCTCTCCTTTGAGTCTGAAGTGATACCATCCCCAGCTGTGAATATGAGCTGTTCCTGCAGTCCTGTTGCTGGTTGTGCTTCACTTCATAGAATCACAGAGCCATAGAATGCCAGGGGCTGGAAGGGACCTCAAATGATCATCTAGTCCAACCCTCCCTGCCAGAGCAGGATCACTCAGGCCAGATCACACAGGAATGCTTACAGGCAGGTTTTGTATCCCTCCAGAGAGGGAAACTCCACAACCCCCCTGGGCAGCCTGTTCCAGTGTCTGTCACTCTCACTGGGAAAAAATTCCTCTTCACGTTTACATGAAAATTCCTGTGCCTCAGCTTCCACCCATTGCCCCTTTTCCTGTCATTGGGCATCACTGAGAAGAGTCTGGCTCCATCCTCCTGGCACTCAACCTTTATATATTTATAAACATTGATGAGGTCACCTCTCAATCTCCTTTTCTCCAGGCAGAGCTGCCTCTCCTTGTGGTTCTGCTGCCTATGAGAAGCTGCTGCCTTTCCTGCAGTCTGACCTGGCATTTTTCTTCCTGTATTGGGAGTGTATGAGTATATTTTGTCTCCTTACTGTCACACGTTGCCACAAAATATGGTCCCAAACAATTGGGAGCTTCCAGAGACTGATAATAGAGAAAAACAGAATCTATATAAAGAAAATCAGTCTCAATATTCAGTCAGCATTGCTCCAAGCTGAAAGTCTTGCAAACCTCCTCTGCAATAGGGAAGAAAAGTCTTAGGCAATGTAAAGAGATACCAAGAAAAAATTAAGACCCATCAGGTACTGCTAGATAGTGTCTGCAAAGACCCAGTGCAGCAAGTGCTCCTACTTGCCCAGCCCTCACCAGCACCCCTCCAGTCCCTCCACAGTGCCAGGCTTGCAGGGCAGCAGGAAACCTCCTGGGATGTCTGCTGTGGCTCTTTTCACCAGGGGTTGTGGAGTACAGCCAGAGATCAGCTTTCTGGAGTAATTTTTCAATGAGTTCTCCCATCAGAAAAAGTTCTCCAGCTCGTGCAGGATAAAAGGAGGATGTTGGTGTGCGTTGACCCAAAAATGCATCAAAGATAATGCATTTCATATCAGCTAGAAACCCAATAGAAATGTCTTTGCAGACACAAACCT
Source organism: Ceyx cyanopectus (assembly GCA_013401355.1). Classification (NCBI taxonomy): domain Eukaryota; kingdom Metazoa; phylum Chordata; class Aves; order Coraciiformes; family Alcedinidae; genus Ceyx; species Ceyx cyanopectus. The sequence goes on along the minus strand of VYZU01032544.1, from coordinate 135,695 downwards.
CCTATGGCTAGACATGAACAACCAAATTTCTCTGGTTGTGACCTCTCATGGGAATATATGAAACACCAGAGATGTGCTTTTTCTTTTTTTTCCTAGAAATGCAGCACATCTGTGTTTTCTGCTGAGGTCAATTAGAGCTAGAGGAGATCAGAGGCTGATGAAAAATGAGTGCCTTGCTATTGTTTTGCCTCTTTGATTTCTGGGTTATAGTAAAGCACTTACTACAGAGTCATGTGAAGAGCACTTGGGTGCTCCTGCCTCTTCCCCAGGGTAAGAAGGCATCCAGCTGGCTATGTGCCCTCCTGAAGAAAGACAAAAGGACAGCAGCTGGTTTGGTTGGCCAGCTTTCTTCCACCCCATTTCCTAAGCAGCAGTATATCCTAGAGGGCAGGATCTTGTCAGTTGCCAGGGCTTGCTTACACCAGGACCCCTTGCCTCCTGGTTTCTTGGTATCTGCAGATAAAACTGGAAGCCCGTGGCCTTTCAGGATTCATTGGTGCAGGAAGCACTGGCACTGCACTAGTGTTTCCACTGGTTTTTTGTTTTGTTTTTTTTTTTTTACAGGAGCTAACACCCAGGTTTTTTTCAGCAGCTCACTGTCTCATCAAATGGTTTGGCCCCCCAGGAGCACTGCCTGTGTCTCTCCTAGCTGGTGTCACAAGAAGCACCTGCCTCTCTGCAAGGCTTGTCTGTGCCATGGCAGGGAAGGAGGGAGGCAGGGATGGATGTGCCTCCACTCTCAGGGTTACAGCTGGGCACGACTGTGATCAGCCTCCCACTCTGAAGCACAGCACCACCTGGGAGAGCACATTCCTCCTCCCGCCTGACACCAAGGACAAGCAAAGCTCAGCACTGGGCTGATAGCACCTCCTCCCACTCCCTGTGAAGAGCCTGCTGTGTCTTTGTCACTGAGGCAGAGCCAGCCAGCTGTTTGCTGTGTGACAGCGTCTGGCTCACATCCCAAAGTGTTTTGCTGCTCACTCTCCCCACCAGACAAACAGATGAGTGGGATCATTTGGCTGAAGGAGATTTTTTAGCAGCACCAGCATTAGAAAGATGTTATGTCTTTGGCAGTGGAAGAAAGACACCACCTTCCATAGCAATATAGCCACCAGGGCAGTTCTTTGGCTGGCATCAACCTTCCAAATTCCACCAAAATCAGAGAGGCCCCTGGACTGATGCCAAGTGAGGAGCTGCCACCTTTCTGCTCCAGGACACATGTGGCATGTGATGAGGGCCTGGCATGGTGAGGGCTCAGTGCTCTGCCACTTTCAAACGAGCAGGAGGTCTCTTGGGGGCAGCAGTCTCGTGTCAGCCAGCAAAAAGTGGGACCCAGAACTTCTGGGCACATTGCTACTGCTCAGTGTGAAAAATCAAATTGCTGGGAGGTCACCCCAAACCTCAGCAGAAAAGGGCTCCAGAGTCAACAATAGGGGAACTAAACACTCACAAAGCATTTCTTGTGAGTTCCTCTGCTTGCTGCAGTGCAAGGGAAAAGGGGGTTGGACTAGATGATCTGGGGGTTGGACTAGATGATCTTCTAGGTCCCTTCCAACCCCTAATATCTATGATTATGATTAGTCTGGAGGATGTGTGAGAGAGCTGGCTTTGGCTAGAGCCATGTATGGAAAGCTGGAGCTGTGGCTGCTACAGTGAAACCCAAGAGACAGGAGAGAATGTCTGTGTGGTTTGGGGGCATTTTAGGTTTTGTCCTGTTCTGTTTTCACATTCTGTGACTGTGGGATTTGCAGGCACGGAGGGAGAGCAAAGCCCTTTTTCCTGCACGTACAGCACTGCCAGAGTCCATATTCTTCTGCACTGCTCTTTGACACATGCTGCACCCCTCTCCTGGGAGAAAGGGGCCCCTGCAAGTCAAGAAAGAGCTGACTGCATCTTCGAGCCATCGGTGGGGCACAGCTGGGGTCTTGGCTGTAGGAAACTTGATTAATGACTGCCCTTGAGCTAGCTTTTGTCACCTTAGGATCAAGACTGTCAGGGCTCCAGGGCTTGGCATCTCCCTCCCCCTTTTGTTTGCAGTGGCTGGAAGACAATAGCAGCATGTGACAAGCTGATCCAAATGGCTGCAGATTGGACAGGTTTCAACATGTGTTTTTAATGTCTCACAAATCCTCCCCTTCACTGGGCTCTAGCCACCTGACAGGCCTCCCTTCTACAGATCCATGGAGACTTGCCCATCTCATGTCTGCCCAGGGTGTCCAAAGCATGTGAACATAAGAAGCAGAAGATAAAGTTCTTTACCCTCAAATACAAATGAAAATCAACATCTATCAGTAGCAAGTGATCTCTCTGTGGCAACCCTCCCTGTCACAACCCTCCAGCTGATGCCTGAGATGAGCACCTGGTTGAGGGACACTGGAATTTGGACACCTGCTTGGCCCAGCTGCAGCTTGTTCCTCTGCTGCCTTTTGTCTGCACCACCAACCCATAGCTGGCACCCAGAAATGGCCTCAAAAATGGATAAAGATGTGTTGGCTTTGTGTTCAGAGAGACTTCCAAGGAGCACATGGTGTGGTCTGCCACATGTTGCTGTCTCTCCATGCTGTGCTAGCCACATGTCAACCTGATTTTGCCCTGAATGATAGTATTCAGACAAAAGAAATATAGAAGATAATTTCACCTGCTGGCAGGGTCTTTCTGTGGGTTTTTGCTCAGGGTTTAGGGGTTGTACCTGCTTCTGACTGGACAGGGAGCCTGTTAATCTCTAGAGATGTGTCTCCTCTCTCTGTGGCATGGTGGCCAGGCTGTGCTGCTGTGCAGTGCTGTGATGTGGGGTAAGGGTAGGGCTTTGTGTTTTGCTCCTGAGGTAAAAGCAGGATAGAGAGAAAAACACTGATCCTGTGACTTGACAGCTCAAGGTTTGGTAGGTAGGACAAATGAATATTTGCCTCACCTGGGGTTGCTGGGTGTGGCAATACCCCAGGCCCTCTCCAGCTGCCTCTCATCAATCTAGAGGGTATTTAGGCTTGTAGCCTAAGCAGAAGCAAAGTCTGTGCCTGCTAGTCGGTCAAAGTTGTGCTCAGAGAGGTTTAGACTGCATGTTGGGAAGCTAGGGACAGGCTGCCTAGAGAAGAAGTTGATGCTTCACCCTTGTCAGTGTTTAAGAGGCATTTAGGCAATGCCTTTGATAATCTGCTTTAACTTCTCATCAGGAAATGGGGCTGGATGATTGTTGCAGGTGCTTTACCACTGAAATAGTCTAGTCTATTCCAAACGAGCTCATGTCCTCAAAGAATAGTTTCTATCTCCTGGTAGATGGCACACCTCTTCTGCAGTGCCTGTTAATTACAACCCTGAGATGGTGCAAGGACTTGTTTTCTGGCTTCCACCCCTCTCTGTGGGACCATACCAGAGCTGGTGCAGAAGCAGTGCTGTGGCAAGGTAAGTTTCATGGGCAATGTTCTTGCTTTAGACTGTTTGTGTCTGGATGCTGGTGAAAGTAGAGCTGGGGAGGAGGTTTTGGAGACAGGCTTAGGCAACTGTGCCCTGGACCAGCCCTGAGGCAGCTCCCAGGTCAGAAACTGCCTTGTTTGCTCCACCACAGTGAGGAGTGACCCCTGGGAAATGGGGCCACGTTGTGGGAAAGGGATGTTTGCCAGCTGAAGGTTATGCTGTGGAACAGCCAGAGAAGGAAAGCTTTGGGGAAGGCATGGATGAAGTTAAAGGACAGCAGAGCTGCTGGCCCTGCTTTTGGCTTGGTCATGCTGGAGCTCCTCCTCTCTTAGTTTTGTTGAGACACTGTAGTTGCCCAGTTATTATAGGTGCCCAGAAAGGACCCTTGCCCACTCTAGCAGTTCTGGAGTGGGGAAGGAGAGGCTGAAGGGAGACAAAGCTTTAGCTGGTCAAGTGGGTCTGACCTTAAAGAGCAGGTACTATCTGAATACCACAAAATGGCTCTCATGGTGAGGATGGGAAAAGTTTTCTTATCACATCACATTATAAATGTTTTTCACTGTCCTGATGCTCAGGCAAGTCGTGGGATGCTCTAAGTAGAGCAGTCAGTACAAGGGAGTTTCTTCCTTGTACTAGATAGGTTACACTAGAAGTACTAGCTACTTCTCATCCTTTTTGTGTTGCTGCTGCTTCCCCAACTTTTTTCTTTTGGAGGAGGCCAAAATTAAGGGTAGGGCTTATCCCAGCTTGCCTTTGGGAACAATAGATTTGTAGGAAGAAGTGATTACCATTTACAGCATAAGGAATCATCTAAATAGTAAAAGAAGAATTTTCAGCTCCTCTTGGCTATCACCAGGGTGAGGTCTAGGAGAGCTCACAGCCTAGAGGGAGAAAGGTATGAAGAGGAAGAAATGTTTTCTGGAGGGAGGAATGGCCTTCTGTCTTATTTTTTTCATGGTTCTTATGCTGGTGTAAAAGAGTAGCACTCAGGCTTTGAAGCCTCAAACTTTGAGCTTCTTATTAAACCCTAATGTACATGGCACCTCATAAAATAAGAGGATGCCCATGGCTGTGTTGCAAGGGATAAGGTTTGGAGGTTCCCCTAGCACTCCACCCAGGGGAGAAGGATCTCTGTGCTTCTTTGTCCTTGTCCTCTGCTGTTTTGTCACAGAAAAAAAACCCCAAACCCTCCAGCATCAGGGGAAAGCTTTTTTTCCAACAATCCTTATCCATAGGGACCAGGATTAAGCTACAGTGCTCTGCAACTCATTTACCACACTCCACCAAACAGCCTTTGGTTGGTAATAATTCTGTGTTTGGAGAATTAATTGCTTTAATAAGGAGCTTAATTAGAAGGATAAAAGTAGGATCAATGACAGAAATGTTGGATAAGTGCTGAAGATCATTTCCACGAAGAGAGTTGCTGCCCCACCACCCTCCCAGTGGGGCTTTAGGGTGGGGGGATTGCATTGCCATGTCCTGCAGCTGGATTTCACACCTTGCTGCTGCTTTTCCTAATGACAGACACCCAGACAAGTGCAAGGGTGTGATACAGGGGGCCTATGCTGAGGAGACCTCTAGACCTCCCACTTGATATGAGGAGGAGAGATTTTCTTTGGAAACAATGTGCTTTTGCCTCCCTTGTGGTAAAACAGGGAGCTCTGGTTCCCTGAGGCTTTCCCAGCAGGTCTCCATGTGCACTCCTGAATTTTGGACTGTGCTGGGAGGTTTGGGACAGCAGAACAGAAGCAGGGGTTGTGGCTCTCCCTGTGCCAGAAAGTAGTGCAAGGAGCTGCACTGGAGTGATACACCTTTGTCACCTCTTGCCTCCAGGCTGATTTCCCAGCCTGGTCATTCCCACAGTGAAGATGAATGTTTCTGACTCCAGCTAAGTTAAAGAGCTTCAACAACAAATGAACTATAAGGTAGAAACAGGCTATTTTCCATCCACCCCCTGAAGCAGCTATCAGCAAGTAAAAGAACTCCTCAGTCTTCAGGGCAACTGAATCAATTTGTAAATGCATGTCAAGTTCTACAAATAGTTTGGGCTTAAATAATGGAGGGTGGCTTTTTTTTTTTTTTTCAATCTGAATGTTTTATTCCAACAGTTTCTAAACAAAACATTTCACTTTTTCANTCATTCCCACAGTGAAGATGAATGTTTCTGACTCCAGCTAAGTTAAAGAGCTTCAACAACAAATGAACTATAAGGTAGAAACAGGCTATTTTCCATCCACCCCCTGAAGCAGCTATCAGCAAGTAAAAGAACTCCTCAGTCTTCAGGGCAACTGAATCAATTTGTAAATGCATGTCAAGTTCTACAAATAGTTTGGGCTTAAATAATGGAGGGTGGCTTTTTTTTTTTTTTTCAATCTGAATGTTTTATTCCAACAGTTTCTAAACAAAACATTTCACTTTTTCACTTTGAAATAATATTCCGTTGTGAAATATTTTTTTTTTCAAAAGCACAAAGCAAAACACAAAACCTGAAAATTAAGTAGAAAGCATTGCCTTTTTGTGTCCAAAGCAAGGATTTAGCCAACCCACAGTGTTTATTTTTTCCATGGTGGGTGTTAGCAAGCAAACTGGAAAAATCTGCATTTCTGGACAACCTGAAATATTTTTTTTTCCCTTCATCTAGCAGTGAGTTCTGAAATCAGTTTTCACAGATCCATTTTCTGAGCAATCTCAAAGCTGCTGTCAAAATGGTCTCTGATTTGTACCCAAAATGGATAAAGAAGATTCTTTAAGTAGAGTTATAAGGGTACAATTCCTCTTCCTGCATTGCTTGAGTCCATTGCAATTGCTGAGATCTAAATAAGATGGATCTTTTTCCCCCCCCCCTTCCCCCCCCCCAGGGCAGCTCACATTGCAGGTGGTGGTAGTTGCAGGCTTGGTTCCTTGCTCTCCTGTACCACTTAAACTTCCCAGGGCCCTTGTTGATTAATTAAGCCTTGCAATGATGCTGTGAGGTACATGTAACACACACAGTAGTTGCTTTGTTTGCTACCAAAATCCTCATTTGTCAATGTGCAGTATTTTCTCCATTCTTCTTTCTCTTTCAGCCTCACTCTGTACCTGTTTTTTTTCCAGCCATTGATTCACAGATTCATAGATATTAGGGGTTGGAAGGGAGCTAGAAGATCATCTAGTCCAACCCCCCCCCTGGCAGAGCAGGGGCACCAAGACCAAGTCACCCAGGAACAGATCCAGGCAGGTCTGGAATGTCTCCAGAGCAGGAGACTCCACAACCCCCCTGGGCAGCCCCTGTCAGGCTCTGGCACCTTTAGCTAGTACCACGGTGCACCAGCTCTGCTTTGCATGAGAAGCAGCTTAGGAAACCCTTCCCTGATTTGAAGAAGCAACCAAAGCCCTCCCCCCCTTTGTCGATATTTCCCTCAGGGCCTCCCTAGACAGCTGCAAGCGTTCTGTTTTCCTACTGAGCATGTGCTGCACAGCTCCTCTGCCTGCTGCTGGCTGCCTAATGCCCTGTCCCCCACACACGAGCAGGGGAAAGCACAGATCCATGGCCTCTTCTTCTTCCTAACGCTCAGCCATCAGTAAGAAAAAGCATTTGCATCCTCCCACCCTCTGGCTGGCTTTATATTTGTTTCTCTGCTTCTCTGCAGTCCTCACTGCTGGCCCCACAAACATCCTTGCCCATCTCTGACAGCAAGAGCCGGTGAAGCTACAGGCGGAGTCGAAAGTGTGGAAATGCAAATGCAGCTGCCAAGAGAGGGCGTCGAGGCACTGTCAGTGGCGAGGCTGAGCTGGAGATGAGCCTCAGGTTCTCCGTGGGCAGCCCCGGTCAGGCTGCCCTGCTGCTAACCGGGCTGCTGGCCTCTGAGCTCCGAGCTGCTCCAGCGCTGGGTCGCTGTTCCTTTTCCCTGTGATTTCGGCTGTACAGATACAGAAAGAGTTGGTGCTTTTGGGAAGGGCTCAGCTTAACACAAGGAAGAACTTTTTCTCAGTGAGGGTGCCAGAGCTCTGGAACAGGCTGCCCAGGGGGGTTGTGGAGTCTCCTGCTCTGGAGACACTTAAGACCCGCCTGGATCTGTTCCTGGGTGACTTGGTCTAGGTGCCCTTGCTCAGGCAGGGGGGTTGGACTAGATGATCTTCTAGCTCCCTTCCAACCCCTAATATCTATGAATCTATGAATGCTTCACAACCAGGATGGCTTCCCAGGCTGGTCTGCTGCAACATCCTACTCGTGCAGGCTGTGAAAGGACTCACCTGCCTCCATATGCCTGAAATAATGGGGAAACAAGTGCTCTCTTTCTCCATACACCCAAAACATGTGGGTGCTGCATGCTTCTGTGGAACTACCTGTTGGGGGAGAGGCAGGAAGGTTGGTTATCCTCCCCTGCTCTCAACTGGCTTTCTCACCCTTGCAGAGAGAGTGCAGGACACTCACAACAGCAGCCTCCCTATGTAGGTCAGTGATGATGGGGCAGGCCACTTGCCTTGCCTTTCTCCTCTCCAGAGATGAGGGATGTCTGCGTCCTCAGCTGCCCTCTGCTCATGAGCCATGGGAGTGAATGCCCAAGCCAGCTCCCTTTCTGCCTCACACCAGCTCCACATGCCCATTTAAGGGAGAGGGCAGGGGCTGTGACCAGCCTAAGTGCCTGTTCTCCTTCTGGGCTTGTGTCAGCCCTGCTGGATTTGCTCCATAATGGAGCAAAACTGCTCTTCAAGCAGCTATCTGCACCACCTAGATGAATAGCAACGTTTATGGAAATGTATATATTGTTTAAGGTGAAGCCAGGGTCAGTGTGTACCTCAGAGGAGAATCTCAGCCAGAGAATGGAAAGCATTTAATGTTATTTCTGAAATCTCTAACTGTCGTTTCCTTAAGAGAGCTGCTGTATTTTAAAGTGAATGTTTGAAAGTAGAAAGTGAGGCTGTACAGTTGGAGGAAATAAGGGCCAGGGTTTGCAACACCAACTCATTTTGCATCCCACAGAAAGCTGCTCTTCTCTTTAGTAAGGGGTGACATTAATACTGATTTTGGTGCTCAGGAGCAATGGTAGAGCAGGCAAATGTCTGGACTCTGTTAGTAAACCACAATAGCCAGTCTTACAGCAGTATCATTTCAAATGCCAAGGCAAAGAACTGATAGTGGAAAAACTGCTTTGAGCTCATTCTTTACATATACAGCACATATAAATACATATACATGTATATATAAGCCCTTACTGGTCATAAATGGGTTTTACCAGTGGCATCTACCCACAGTGTTGGTTTGAGTGACAGCATCTGGGTGTACATTTGCCTGGTGAAAATTTACTGGTTTGGTTTTTGGCCCAGGCTTCACATTTTGGAGGCTATGGGTGCCTGTGGGTTGGAGGGAGAGAAATGTGAGCTCGCTCAATGCAATGAGGAAGGAATCAAAAACCAAGTCAGCTGTATTTGTTGCAAGGAAAATGGATGGAGACTGTGGAAAGCAATCACTGTTAGGAGCAAGAGAGTGATGGCATCCAATCAGGAGACAAGGAAAGTACATTTCAGGGCAGTAACTGGTGTTAGCTTCCCGTTAACCGTAATAATAACTGTATCCTAGAGTGATTGCTGAGTTCATTTAGACCCAGATACAATTATTGCATTGTGTGCAACAAGCACCCTCAATTTGCTGTGTGATATTGAGCTGGAGTCAGCTCCCTCAGAGGCTCTGGTTTCCAGAGGCTGGACTGCTAACAAAGTGCCCTCTGGCTCTCAGGAGCCATCACTCACTGTGCCTTCACACTCATCTATATTCTCTGATAAAATCTGGGTCTTTGAAGATAAATGCCAGGCAGTATTTATTTCAGAAAACTCTGTTTTTCCTGGCAGCAGCCTGGGAGTTCCTCACTGTGGAATTGGGGGGAAAAAAAAACCCCAAACCCATCCTGTTTGTCCAGTCCTCAGCTTCATGGTTCCCAGTTTGGGACTGGGGCAGCTGGACTCTGTTGAAGGTGCATTTTGGCCAGAGAGGCTGGGAAACATGATGTGGGGCACTCATTGGAAAGGCTCTCAACCTCAGTGGCTTTGGTGTTAGCTTCTGCCAGACACAACAGAAGCCCTTTGTGAGTAATAAGGCTGACACACCCCAAGCTTCAATTTGGACAAGCTTTTTAATACCCAGCTGAAGAGATTACAGGAATGACCTACTTGTTTCTACTGGTGGATCTGAAATGTGCTTTGCTCAAGAGGAGAAGAGGTCTTCAGGGTGGAGTTGGCCCCACCAAGCAGGAGCTGCAGCCAAACACAGACTAGAAGGTGCCTCCAAGGAGCTGAGCTCGTGTGCATTTTGACATTCCTCATGCCACCCCTGGTCCTTAGACAAAATGCTTTGTGCTGTGAGGCAGGGGCAGCTAATTCCAGCCTCTAAGGCCACTAGAGTTTTGAAAGCAGCTCAGGATCATAAAGCTAGTCCTTCCTTGCACAGTGGGCCTGGGAGGCACAGGCAGGGGCAACAGCATTCTGTGCCCTACAGGCCACTCCTCAAGCTCAGGTGGGTTTTGTGAGTGCTGAGGAAATGCCATATTGTGATCTAGGATCCACCACTTGTGTCCTGATCTTCTGTGTTGATGTTAATTAAAAGTGTTTTGGATAGAGGCAAGATTTTTTTCTTTTCTACTCCACAATAACTTGTGTGTGCCCTGACTCTCAGCCAGAGATCTGCATGGCTGAGCTCCTGCCCATTGCATGGCTCCTCAGGAGATAACAAAATGCAACCTGGTACAATAGCAGCCTCCTTAAGAGAAGACTTTATCCTATCATCTGCTGGCTGAAAGTACAAAAGCCTCAGGAGTATTACTATTGCCCAAGGACTTAATCCTTATCTGGGTTATGAGGGCTTCCTAAAATGGAAGAGAAAGCCAGAAGGCATGTTATAACTTGAATATAATTTAGGCTTTCTGTGTGGTCTTCAGCCTTGTCCAGAGCATGCCAGGCTGCAAGGCACAGGAAAAAGGGCATTTGTAGCTGAGGTGTTGGGAGAAGGTTGCCCAGCTCATTCTTTGAGAGTCTTGAAAGCCTCTGAAGAGCAGAGGTGTGATTTCCCTTTGCATTCACCAGCAAAATTCACTGCTCCAAAGTGCACTGTCCATGGCTAGTGAAAATAGAAGGGGCCAGGCTCTTTTCAGTGGTGCCCTGTGATAGGATGAGGGGCAATGGTCACAAGCTGGAACACAGGGAGTTCCACCTCCACATGAGGAAAAACCTCTTAATTGTGAGAGTGACAGAGCCTGGAACAGGTTGCTCAGATTGGTTGTGGAGTCTCCTTCTCTGGAGACTTTCAAGACCTGCTCCTGTGTGGGCTGCCCTGGGTATTCCTGTGCTGGCAGGGGGTTGGACTCAATCACCAGTGGTCCCTTCCAACCATGTTCTATGACTCTCAAGCCTCTTGTGACTTTAAGGAGGATGGAGATGTGCAGCTGGAACTTGTCTGCAGAGGTTTGTGGTTTGGTGAGTCTCTCAGCAAGGAAGGAAGGTCAGTGTAAACTCTTCATGCTGTTAGTCACTCAAAGCATGCAACCATCTGCACAACTACAGTGACCAACTTGGCCTTGGAGTGACCCAAAGCATGACTTCATCAATGTCTATAAATATTTTAAGGGCAAGAGTAGGGAGGATGGAGCCAGACTCTTCTCAATGTTACCCAATGATAGGATGAGAGGCAATGGGAGCAAGTTGGAGCACAAGAGGTTTAGGGTAAACACAAGGAAAAACTTTTTCCCAGTGAGGGTGACAGAGCCTGGCAGGGGCTGCCCAGGGAGGTTGTAGAGTCTCTGCTCTGGAGACATTCCAGACCCCCCTGGATCTGTTCCTGGGTGATCTGGTCTGGATGATCCTGCTCTGTAAGGGGGTTGGACTAGATGATCTTTCTAGGTTCCTTCCAACCCCTAACATTCTATTATTTTATGACTCTTGTGGTGTTCCTATTCAGGATAGTCTGAACTAAAATTCCTTTGTGCCTGCTGCCTGCTGGAGACAGACCTCAGCTTCTTGGTAGCTTCACATTACAGGTATGTGGATTAAATTTCAGCCCTATATTTCACAAAAGCCACACAGTGGCACATCAAGGTGCTCTAACTGAGCAGCCCTCTGGTGTGTTGGGCATCTGGCAGCTGGACTAACTGGAGCAATGAAATAAAACATAACATGTAATCTGAATAACAGGGTAATTTCTTAGTGGTGAGTTCAGGGCTGCAAACCAGCATCTTGGGGAACTGATGGAAGTTTCCCCATGATTGTGTTATTCAAAAAAAAGATTGGACAAATTCTAGATGGTGTACATTAGCCTAGCAGTGTGAAAATCATGGCAATTTGGTCTGAAAAGAGATGATAGAAGAGTATTTTGTTCCATTTTCAGCAGCTTTACTCTGAATGCTGTTTTCTTGGGAGAGTTAGGAGGAAGGTTGGTTTTTTTGGTTGGCTTGTTTGTGCTGGAAGAGGAGGTTTCTTTAGTTTTCCTATAGAAAAATATATCTTTTCATTCTGAAGTTTTAGCTTGTGCACTTTCTTCTGGACACAAGAGGGACTGGAGGAAGGTCACTTCCACCTTGTAAGAATAACCTCCCCCAACACATTCAGAAATGCTCTGTGCTAATTGTACAAAAGGATGCCTCTGTGGTTGTCAGATGCAGGGAGAAGGGCACAGAGCAGATGTTCATCAGCTGGTACATGGCCCAAGAGTGGGTTCCACCAAGCAGCTGCCCAGTGATAAGGATTTCCCAGCCTTGTTCCCCTGTGAAGCCATCCCTGCTCACCTCAGCCCACCTTTCTCCTGTCTGTGCTCTCAGAAACACCCAGCATGGCTTTTCCCAAGGACTGCTTGTGGGGTGGAGGAAGGCTCCCCTCACCCCAAGAAGTCAGCTTGGGTGGGTGTGTTGTGGGGAGCTCAGTCCTCAGTATACCAAATGACAAGTTGGGAATAAATATTCAACTTCTTTAGAATTGCAAATAGCAGGGGAAGGCAACCAGTAAACAAAAAGAGGCTGCAATCAGCATCCTGGCTAAACATCAGGAATGTTGAACTGCACTGATGGATGCAGGAGGAACAGAAGGTGGCAAGTGGCCAGCAGGGCCTGTGCTCAAGCAATTAAACCAAATTCAAGTCTGAGAAAGCAAAAACTCCAAAGGAAGCTGCTTAAGTTAGGCTCCTCTTAATGAGAGTCAAATACACTAGAAAATATTGCCTGCTAACAGTATTCATAAGCTGCTCCCAAGATGTTTTGATTAAACTGCTGTTGTCTTTCTAGTGTACTAATGGTTTTTAATCTCTCTTGATGCCTTGGGGCAAAGGGGTCTACTGATTCACAGCAGCTTGGTGAGCTCAAACTTGTCCCTGGTGAATGCATCCCTCATATCAGAATCACAGCTTTTAATTTTTAAAAATGTGAGTTTTTTAGCAAAGGGAGAACCCTTAGCTTATGAGGGGAGTGTAACTGCTGAGATGCCTGGTGCCTGAGTATGAAGGGAGCTCTTCTGGGAGAGAAACATGTACTTCTCCCCCTTCTCCTTGGTGTACACTGAATTGCAATGCTGGCACCTCTTCACTGCTGGATGAAATCTAATTGCACTCTCATTCCTGGCTGTTCCTTCTGTGTTAACCTGCCAGCAGTGGGCACAGACCTGCAGAGGCTGCACAGGGCAGCTGGCAAAGAAAGGTCAAGTCTTGGAGGGGTTTCACACCTTCTGACAGCCAGAGGGGTTGGTGCTGGGGGATTACCATGACCTCTTTCCTTGTGCAAAGCCTCTCCTAAGTGGAGGGGTTCCTGTGCTTGCATGGGGCAGAGGCATGGTATTGGGAAGTGTGGGGGGGCAGAGGCATGGTATTGGGAAGTGTGGGAGTGCAGTCAGTCATTGAAAAGTGAACCTCAGGTATTCAGCACAGAGGCTTTGTGCTGATCCCTCCCCTTTGTGCTTCTTGCCAGTAGTTATGGGGTGGACCCAAGCCTTGACAGGGCTTCTCAGGTCTGCTAAGTTTGGCTTCACCTTCCCTGTGAGCATCATCTGGTTTCACAGGCAGTGTTCTGACCATTGCAGTTTTTGTTCAGGAGATGGGGCATGAGAGGGCTGGTTTCTGTTGTGCAGTGTGCCCACACTGCACAAGTCTGCTGGGAGGTGAGGGCAGTGAGTTGAGATGATTCCTGAGGAATCACTTCCCTGGAGCTGGGAAAGCAATTCCTCCATGCTCTAAAGCCATGCTCTGGGCTTGTGCCAAACTCCCAGCACACCTCCCTGTCTCCCAACAGGCAGTGTCTTTTGGGTGATCAGCTTCCTACAGGGTGTTGGTGTCCATACCTCAGTCCCTTTTACAGCCCCCTGGCCCCCCATTTTACATTCAGCATGCCTGCCCACCCTCCCTTGCCACATTGCTCTGCTGATGGTGCACAGTCAGGGCTCAGCACCAGCAGTCACCCCTCTTTCCCGAGTCATCCCCAAGCAGTTCACCGCTCTGCCTCCATTTAACTTTCTGGCTCCTCTCTTTCTTCCCCCAGCCTCATGTTAGTGGCTTTTACAGAAAAACAGCTGGGATGAGCTGGGAAAGGAGGAAAGACTTTTCTTATCAGCAGGTAGAGGGGGAAAGCTCTGCCTGGCAGGGGTTTGCACAGCACAGGGCGTGGGTGTGCCTGCTCCTCTTTGGGCTGGGCACCAGGGAGCATCCCTGATGAGAGCAGGCAGTGCCTCCATCCTCTGGGTACAGTAGCTGCTTGTTGCTCATGGAAAACGAAAACATATTAAAGTAGGAAACTGCTGCACTAGTCATTTTCCAATTCCCCACTCGGAGAACTGGCTTCCCTGGAAAATAGGTCACTTACATAAAAAGCACCTTATTATCACACCAGAGCAGTGAAGGAAAGAGATGGCTCGAGAGACACTTTCATTTTGAGCCCCTGTTCCTGGGTACTTAGATATTTCTGGAAAATTGACCCTTTGGGCTGCAATTTCTCATGCTCATTTTCAGCCCATGAGGTGAATTTCAGGACCTTGTTCCCTCCACTGAGCTAGATGAAGCCTCCAAAGAAAATGTGTTACATCTTAACCCTTGGGAAGGCAGTGCATCCAAACTTACTACTTTTTTTGGTGAATGAAGTAGCCCATTATATTTTTTTCTTTTTTTTTCTTTTTTCTTTTTTTCCTTTTTTCTTTTTTTCCTTTTTTCTTTTTTATTTTTTCCCTTTTTTCTTTTTTCTTTTTTTCTTTCCATCATTCCATCATATTGAAAAAGGAAGAAAAGGAAATTTTTTTTTCTTTCCCTCTTTGAACTCACTCGGTAAGTTTGGACTCCTCAGGTGAACGTAACATTGCACACACACACACTTGGAGAAGAGAGAGAGAGAGAGCGCTCGCGGTGGGCAGACAGACACACGCACGCGCCAGGTCAAAGAACTCTGATACAGTGCAAGAATTTTCCCAAAATGATTGGATCATCATTACCAAAAAACTCGCCATAACAACACCAAGAAACAAAGAAATGTTTAAGCCACACTGTTTGACTGGGATTTTTCCTGCTTTTTTTTTTTTTTTTCTTTAAATGTTTGCCACACAGAGAGAAAAAGGGTTTAAGTGGGAATGGGAGAGGGATGGACAGGCTCACAGATGTGAGCGGGGAGGGGGGAGATCAAGATTGGGGTGGGAAGGAAGGATAGAGGATAGGGGGAGGGAGGGAGGGGCAGTGGGGAGTCATTTCTTAATGTTCAGGCATTTTCTTGGTCCGCCTTGCTCTCTTCTTCTTTCACCTCTTCCTGCTGGGCACTTTCAGAAGGTTTGGTTTCTTCTACAGCATCTAGTGGGGAAAGAGATGGTCCAGGGTTAGTAAGCCATGATCTAGAGCATCCTGCACACAGCCAGCTCACTATGGACTGCATGGCTTCAGGCTTCTCTCTCCCCAAAGGGACACAGGTCTCCAAGTCCCCGGCAAAGAGAAAACTCTACATGCACTTGAAGCTTGCAAGACCCAGAAGGAAAAATACTATCATCCCTAGCTTGGGACTTCTCTTGAACTAAACAGAGATCTAGAGAGATCTGGGCTCTCCCTTCAAAGGCAAAGCTGCCTCAGGGAGAAGGAATGAGTGTAACTGGAGTCTGGGTCTGCCTGTTAGCCAGGCACCTTGCTCACCTGAGGAGCTAAGATGAATGCTAGGAGCAACCCACAGCAATGAACTAGTCAGGGGATCAGAACAGAGGTGAAGGCAGAGGCAGACCAGAGGGTCAAGGCAAACAAAAGGAGTGCCCCTCAAGCTGGAGTGATCTTGTCTTACTGATTGGTTCATCCAGCCCAGGACATCANATGCCAGGGACAGCATGGCTCCTGGGCACTGGGGAGCATCTCTGCCACCGAGGCTGCTGCAGTAGGTGGGCAGAAGCCTTGGCACAGAGGAACTGCTTCTGAAAAATATTAGCAATTACCTCCCCAGCAGCCAGAGAGCAGGAGTAATTTACATAGCAAGAGTTGGGGGGAGAGATGGCTCTTTAAACCAGATTTGTCATTCCCAGCTCTCTGATGCTTTGATGTTCCTCTTTGAAGAGCTCTCTGCTCTTGCTGTTCCTCGCTCCCTTGGTGCTGCTCCAGCTATCCAAATGCCTTTCTCTGTCTTTCTGCCTCTCTTCCTTTGCTGCTGCATCTCAAAGGAAGGATGCAGAGCGAGTGACATCTGGCACCCTGAAAGGCAGCGCTGGCAGGGGGCTGTGGGGAGGGAAAAGCAGCTCCAGCATGCACCGAGGCATTTGTTCAGCACGAGATCTAATGTGCCATCAAAGAGAGGAATGTGAAACAATAACAGCAATAACACCAAGCAGCTTTCAATCACTGCCTTGGCAGCTGATGGGGGATCCGAGCATTCAGCCCAAAGGTGACAGAGACTGGGGCTTAGGTGTTCCTGGTTCTCTGAGGGCCCTTCTGAGCTTCCCAGAATTTCAGTGTTTTCTCCACCTGTGTCCCTGGTAGGTTCAAGTCCCTGGAAAGGGAAGGAAAGAGAGAAGCTAAACTGAAAAAAAGGCACACCAATACCAGAATTAGCATCTATTCAGGTTCTTATTAAGGGATAAAAGCTGTAAGAGGTAATAGCAGTGCTTTATTTTTACTACTTTACATTGGTGAAGAGGTAAAGGGGCCTCAGTATAGCTCTTTACAGGTAAAGGACATCCCTTGTGAGTGAACTTTGTAGCCTAATGGTGTGTTACTAATGGATAAAACTGGAGAGCAAAGAACTGTCAGAGGAGCAAAGGTACATACAAATGTCTTATAAGATTTTTTTAAAAGGTTTGTGCTTTTGAAATAGAAATTATTGCAGTGTATGCCTTGTACACTCAAAAATCTTAGTTCTATCTACCCCTTGTAGAGGTGCTTAGGTCTAAGTTGACTTTGAGAGCTGCATTTGAATGTGGGCTCAAGATCAAGAGGTGAAGCAGATGTTTTGACTGCAGGTACTAAGTAAAAGCTCCTATTACTAGTGGCAATTAGACAATGCCAATCCAGCCCAAATATCCACCTACTTAGAAGAGTGCATGTCTCCTTGCATCCCTGTCAAGAGCCTCCATTTTTTTTGGCATCCCAGCCCACATTTTCAAAAGTGGGCTCTGTCTTCCTAGGGCTGCCTTTGACATACACCAAAGATCTGAGTTCTTTTAAGCTTCTGAGACAGGACAGAGAACTGCTTGGGTAACTTTCAAAACATAAATGCATCCCTTGCAGTTGAACTGCTCTGAACAGGAGACCACCTTTGGAAACACTGGCTAGCATCAGGAATTGTGAGCAGCCTGTGGTTTATAAGCAGGGATCTCAGCCTTTTGCAGGGGACTGAGGAGTGCTAATCCCTCATGGTGAATAGAGCCAGGTGGAGATAGTCCATGTTTCATCTCCCTCCCTGGCCATGCTTACAAGTAGGATTTTTGTTCCTGCTCTCTGATGTAAACAGCTTGATTGGTTTCAGTACACCCCTGGGCTCCCCAGCTTGGAGGGATAAAAATCACAGCTGCACTCTGGATGCTCTGGCTGTATTCCCTGCTGTCAGCCACGCTGCAGGTTGTCACTGCTGTCTCTCAGACTGTCCCATATTTGTGTAGTTTGCTGTCTAAGCTGTCCTTGCAAATGCAACAGAAGGGCTGCTCCCCTTTTGGAATCTTTTTCACACACAAAAAAAAAGTGCATGGCTAGGCACAGTGCAGCCTGTCACCATGGAGGCTGGACACTGGTGGTTTGTGGAGGTGGGTGAGGAGCACAGGTGCTACCAAACAGCAGGCTTTCAGCTTTTTAGATTCCCTTTTTATTTCCTAAATAAGGACTGTTGCAAAAAAAGGATGGGGGGTTGTTATTCAAGTGTGTGGCAGTCAACATTAGCACAAAAACCTGTGCTTTAATCAAAAAATGTCAGGTTGAACCTATGGGTTGGGGACCCTCCATCTGTTTTTAGCACTGCAGATTGACTCCAGCCTGGTACCCAGGGCAAGTGGTTCTCCAGCAGTGTAAACACCTGCATGGCAAAGCCATCAGTGGCAGGGCTTTGTCTCACAAAAAACAGTAGCCTCAGGAGCTTGATTTTCTCTGCTTTTGGTGTTAGGACATGAGAGGGCAGAATCTGGCTGTCCTGGTTTCACTCCAGAGAGCAAAGGCAAGCTGCAGCATCCATAAAATGAAGCATCTCCTACTCCTACTGTGATGCCTCTGAGACAAATGACTTCAGCTGTGTGCAGATGTGTAAGGAGCAATGCCATGGGGGAAGCACACAGGGCACCACTTCTCACAGATGCCCCCTGCAGTGGCTTGGTGAGGGGCTCTCCCTGACAAGGAGCTTTTGGCAGCATGTCCAACAAGCTTGGGGTGCTAGGAGGGAGCTCCAACACCTCTTCCTCCTTGCTTCTGTCATGTTTTTGCTGTGGCTTGTTCCCTATTTCCTTTGGGTTGCAGAGGACTGGGGATTCATGCCCTGGTGAGTAATAAACTTCCACATCCTGGTGCTACCTGTGAAGCAGAAAGCTAGTCCCTGATGTGTGCCTGGTGCTTTGTGAGCCCCCAGTCACTCAAATGGAGGTTATGGAAGGGAGATAGCTTGCTATAAACAGGTTGGTGAAGGAAAAGGATTATCCTCCCTCTTGTGAGTATTAGTGAATAAATGGGCTCTGAGCACTGCCAAGTAAATCCACATTTTTTAGAGAAACGAGCACTCAGACATTGTCACCTCACTTTAATCTCCTCTTGCCTTTGGTGATTATTTTTTCCTTGGCCATTGCAGACTATCTGACTAGCAATAATTACAGCTTACTCCACTGTTCTGGCCCAACATTAACTGTTAATGATGTAAAGCTGTATTAAGCCTGAACTACTCTGCTCATCTCATTCAAGACATCTCTTGAATGCCACGGAACAAATTTATCTGTAATAAGCTAGTGGTCAGTGGGTTCATCACTACTTTGTCTCAAAAAGAATTTTTTTTAGCTGAAAACTGTAGCAATGTATGTGTTGCAGGAGCAGAAAATGCCTGAGATTCACACTGACCTTCACTACACAAAGTGTTTTCACAAAGCTTATCTAGTCTTTAAAGGTCATCCTGCATTTTCAGTAAGGATGGAGGGCCAGGACCCCAGTTGGCATGAATCAAGCCATGCTTCCTGAATTCTGCAGCTGAGAATTTGCTGGATATTTTTTGATAGAGGGCTACAAAATCAGAATTGGCACAGAGAGGGCAAGCAAGGAACATTCATTCCCTAGCTGTTGTCCTACAAGAATAGAGGGGCACCAACAGAGGCTGGCATGCTGGATGTTCAAAACAGCAGGGAGCAATTCCTAACACAATGCATCATTAACCTGGGGAACTCCTTGCCACTGTGTGCTATGTGTTTATGTTTACAGGGTTCAAAAAGCATTTGAACAAACTCATGGAAAAAGACTCCCAGGGCTATTAAACACAAGAAAAATATGTCGTTCAGAAAGCCCCTGAGCTGCAAGTTATGAGGAATGTGGGAGGAATTAAAAGGGAGATCTTGGACTAGCTAGAGCACAGGAAAGCAAGTTAGCAAAACCAGTGTGTGGCAGAAGGTGATGTAATAGAATAATAACCTTCCTGCTCTTCCAGAATTTAGAGTGGTTTTATGAAGACTGTGGCATTGTACAATTCAAGCAGCCAGAAATCTCTCTCCCACTCCGTGAGATGGATTTTTCAGGCAGAGACCAGCTGTGCTGTCAGGGGTTAGTCCATCACCACAGAGCTGGGACAGCATCCCTGGCCACAGGGAAGATTTCTTGTAGGCTGGCTGAGGAGTTTTAAGTCATCCAGGGAGAGGACAGCAGGAGAGAGTGTTGATACAACAGTGGTGGAGAGAGGAAGAGCAATGTGAGGTCTTCTAGGCAGGGACCACAAGAGGGAATGAGCCCTCAGCCTGCTTATGCTGTTGCTCTCATCCTGAACGAGGTGTTGAGCATTATTAGCACCCAGTGGGTGAGAAAACACCAGCCTAATGTTGCAGAGTGAAGAGGAAGGGCTAAGCACAGTGACAGGCTCTACACTTATTATCACCCTGTCAGGAGCTATCCAGAAATGAAGCTTCTCCTGGGGGGAAAGAAAGGTGAGAAAAATAGTGGTGTTCTCCCTTCCTGAGCAGGTCTGACTGCCATATGGTGATGAGAATTATTGTCTCCATAATTAATTCCTTCTTTACATTGCTCTGGCAGGTGTCCTCAGGTGTGCAGGAGCAGGGCTGGTTTTTTTAGCAGCTGCAAAGTGGAGTAAGAAATAAGTGGCAGGGGGATTCCTTCTGTTTTGCAGGCTAGTTGAGCTTGCAGGAATAAGAAACATCTCTCAGAGGCTGAACAGATGCTCCAGCCTGTCTCTGCAGGTTTTCTGAGCTACAGGAGCTCCCCTTTTTTCCACCATTCCTGGATTACACCAAGACTGCTGAAGTTAATGCTTTCAAGAGAAGCAGCTTGTGCATTGTAACAAGAAAAGAAGCCAAATCAGAAAACCTATGTCATGCAAACATGACCTTGGTGTTCAGCAGTCTTATGACACTATTTTAATTGCAGGTAGAGTTGTTTTAACAATCTAAAGCAAGGGGGCTGAACTGATGTGCCTTAAGAATTAATCTCTGGAGTACTAGTAAATGTGTTTTTCCTGTCTTCTTTTGTCCCCCTATAAATAAGGGTTCTGCATGAGATTGAAGGAGAAAACAAGACACTTTTTGATAGTTTAACCTTTCTGTTTCTAGTGCAGTATAACCATCAACTCCCTTCTCTGGATTTTTGTGTACTGCCATTGTCTTTACCACCTGTGTTGTGTGCTATAGGGAGCCAGAGAGGCACAGAGGGTGTTACTAGAGACATTTCTGCTGGGATTTTCATTCATGGTTATTGAATTATTAGGGATTCTATTTTTTCTTCCTATAATTCCTGTTTATTATACAACCTCTCCTTATTGACATAGTATCTTTAACTCATGCATCATTTATTGTTTTCTGAACGGTTACTGGAAAGTGTCCCTGGGTAAGCTCTAGGGAGGAACAGTTGCCTTGCTAATGGAGGAAAAGCCTAACTACTTCCTAAAGCAATTAACTTGAAAGGCCAAAAGACACATCCAGGCTGCTCTGAGCACATGCACACGCTCACATTCACACCCCACAGTGGTCTCTGCTGTGGGTAGAGTGTCCACAGACATGCTGCTGATTCCCTGTGTGGTCCCAGCCTCACTGGCAGCCTGCTGAACTCCATTTCCTACTCAGCACATAAACATTCTCTCCATACGTCCCTAGGGCTGCAGGTGCACTCCCAACTCACAGCTCAGCAGCTGATTGTTCCTTGCCTGCAGCTGACCCACAGGGGACATGTGCCTGTTCTCTAGAAGGCAGCCCAGCTTTCAGGCTCAAGCCATAAAAATTCATGCTGTTTGGTTCTAGAAGTCCTCAAGGTAATGGTCACCTCATGGGCACACATCTCCATAATGCCTCTTTGTTCCTGCTCACTGCATGGAGGAAAAGGCTGCCTCCTGACAGACATCACTGTCATTGTAAGTGATGGGGAATTGGGCAGAAGTTGCTATCACTGATTGTTGACATTCATCCTGGGGTGAGACAGGGGTGTTGGGCTACAGGGGGGCACACCTGAATGTCACACTGTCCATCACCAGGCCCCAAGACTGTCCAGTACTGAGCACAGAGGCCAGCACAATGCCTCCATGCTTCAGGAGGAAGGGGTGGGATGCAGTTCTCTCCCTGCCAGGACTCCTGTGCATCCTTCAGGAGGGGGAGAGAAGCATGGTGCTGCAGTGGAAGAGGCTGAGAGAAGCAAACATGAAGTGGATAAAGATCCAAGAGAGAAAATGGTGTGGTTAAGAGAAATCTGAAGGAGATGATGTGGGTTTTTAGACCATGGGTTATGAATAAAATTGCAGTAAGAAAATATGGGTACTGAGCAAAAGACAAGAGAAAGTGCCAAGCAGAGCAGGGGGGAAAAAAGGTGACATTGAAACCAAGACAACATGCTTATCTAGAAAAGATGAAGACAACCAGGAATTACTGGTAGGAGCTGGACTGCATGCTCTTTTTTTTCCAGGATAGTGTCCCCACTGTGACTTCCAAAGCTGGAATACCTGGAGGCTGGTGAAGAGAGCAAAGATTGGGATTGGCTGTACAAGAAACAGAAATTCTCCATTTGGGAAGAAAAGAAGAGAGGAGAAGAAGAGAGAAGAGAAGAGAAAGACTGAGCTGGTGGCAGAGAGGGTGTTTGGCAGGTATTTATTCCATACGTTGTTATGCTGGTGTGAGAGGGAAAGCAGTTAACTGGGAATTGAGGCAACCTGCAGGTAAGAGTGGGAGGTCCATGCAGCAGAGAGTAGAAGTGAGAAGAAACAGCATGAGGCCCATGATGACCACAGCAGAGCAGAGAGTGAGAGGTGTCAGAGGGCAGCCACAGGCATCAGGGGGACAAGAAGGCAATTTACTTATCACTTTGCAGCTCTGCCATTGTACTACAAAGAAGGAAATGTAGACTGTAAGCAGTGTGTAACCTACAGATGCTTTCAGGAGGCCGCTCTTTGAGCTACAAGTCAGTCTGAGGGTCCTGGTTGCTTTTCAGGAGAGAGCAGCTTTGGGTGAGTCCCAGCCCAGACCCAGATAGTTAGGCTTTAGGAAGGGGAGAGAGCACTGGGACTCCAGCTGGTGCATTCCCTGCCACCTCTCAAGCCCTTCAGCTCAAACACCCCTAGAACATCCAGACACATATGCCCATCAAGGAATAACATGCTCTGGACCTGCTGTATTGTGTCACAAGACTTCATGGTGGGCCACAGCCAACCCCAGAAGGTCCTGGGGACTCTCCTTGACACCTGGGGGAGGAGGCAGGTCCCCAGCCTCACTGTGCAAGCAAAGGGCTTGCTGCAGATCAGGCTGAGAAAACCAGCAAGCCCTATTTGCAGGTTTGCACCACTGACTCTTGGCAGACATGAAAGGGAGCTGCATCACTGTATTATCATTTCAAGCTCCATTAGAGAAACATGGGGCTGGGGATAGCAGAAGGAAGGAGGGGGCAGGGAGGGATGAAGGGAAAATTGAATGGAGCAGAGTAACACTTGAAGGGGAAAGAAGTGTTGCTCATAGGCTCAGAAGGGGGAACTGCAAACAGAGATGAGATTAAAAGGGAACCCTTGAGACAGTCTCTTTAAATACAGCAAGATTCACTTCATGCTGAGCCAGGTTTGAATACTGGAGGCACTGTCCCCACTGAGGCTTGCTAGCAGATTGAACAGTGGAAACCTTTCTCCCCATACACCAGCAAGTTGCCCTCTTCCACCAATACTATGTAGGAAGTTCCACTGATAACCATTTTACTGTGGGGTGAGCCTAGTGGGGAAGCTTTTTACTTGACTGCCCTTCAACACAAAGCATTTTAAATGTTCTTTTGTCCAGGGACATGCAGTCACTTCAGATCTGTGTGTCTGGGAGTGTAGCTTGGAGTATCTGGGTGGACCTTCTCTTGTGCAAGGGGAGCTGTGCTCACTTGCTGGTCCTAAAGGTAGGGAGGAGACCTATAGATGGAAGAGAAAAAAGCTCATGGCAACTGATCAAGTTGCCTGCTCTCAGAGCCAGGGGACAGCTTTGGTGCAGAGGGAGTTAAGATGCCCAACTCCACTAGCTAGATCCTGCCTGCCTCAGCCTGCAAGATGTTCACATTGCAAATATTGGTCTGAAACCTTGAAGTAGAATGGAAAGTGTTTCCCAGGATCATCCCCTTATCTCCCATAGGCATAATTTGGCAGATTTTGTAACAGCTCACAAGGGTTGGCCAGAGTTGGTGGTTGGATGAAAGATGGGTGTTGAATTGCTTGTTGCTGCAGTTGTCCCACAGGAACTACTGGCTTATTTCTTTTCTCTGTACCCTGCTGAGATCCTGTCCTGTGAGAAGTGCTGGCTAAACAAAGCCTGTAAGGGTGTACAGCTGGAGGAATAATGACCACAATGAGACCTGGTCACTAGAAATGCTCTTGTCAATGTCTGAAGCACAGCAGTGGTCAGCCTAATGTCCTAGCCAGATTTAATGTGTACACTGACATTCACATCATACCACATCTCCTCATGCCCTCAGCTGTGGTTTCAGCTCCTATCCCCACATCCCACACCTTGAATTTTTATGGCTTGACAACTGTAAGAGATTGAATTCCTTGGGAGAGTGACTGGTTTGCCTTTGTTCTGACAAATGCTAATGGGGCTAAATAAATAGCAAAAAAAAGTGGTCATATTGCAATAGAGCAATTGTTACTGCATTTCTTAAGCTGTTGCCTGGCACTGTTTTGTGCCATTAGGTGTCTGCCACATTATGCCCTAGGAACTCCAGGGTCTTTAAGGTCTTTGTGGAACTGAGAACAGCAGCAGAGCTCTTCTGGCTTCAGTTTTGTCCATCCAACCCTCATGGAGGCCCAGGAGATGGGCAGCAGCCAAGGCAGAACACACTCTCTCCATGCTGTGCACCTTGCCCATAGACATGCTGAGAGGTGAGTAGTTTGGCCAAGAGCTCATGAGCAGACCTGCAAGAGAAGAGCTGTTCCTCACCAGCCATGTTCACCACCTGCCTTCTGCAGTGATGGGGCAGAGAGGTGCTACCAACCCAAACACACTGGTTGTGGGGGTCCTGGAAGACTTTATGAGGTGTCTCCTTGGTGTCTAGACTGCCTTTTAATTTTGGGAGTGGTGAGGGAATGGCCAAAATCTTCTATTAATCAGAAATAAAAACATTCCTGCATGGCCTCTAAGCCTTTCCTAAGGCTGGTAGATCTCAGGAGGTGCCATATTCAGCTTAAGGCTGTAGGAAAGACTAAAACCCACTGGGCTAGAGGCTTTTTTGTATTCACAGCAGTGCTTTTCAAGGGAATTCAAGTACACACCTTGTCCCCAGCTTTGAGTCTCCAGCTAAGTATTCTCCACACCCAGGACAACTGTGTCCTAATCCTAACAGAGGCCCCAGGGCACTATTGTAATGCAAATAATGATAAATTACAGTAATAATAAAACACCACCAGCACTTGCACCAGTTCTCTAGTAATCCCAAACCAGCCATTGCAGGTTTCATATCACTCAGGTCATGTAAAGAAGCAGGAGCACTAAGACTGGAGTTGTCAGAAAACCTGCCAGCAGCTGAGGCTGGCCTGCCTTTGGGTGCTGGGCTCACCACAGTCACTCACCCAGGCTCCCCTTGGGCTTTGGCCAGTTACTTCTACCACACTGTGGTCTCATTGGGCTGATTTCATTTGCAAAAGGAAGGTAAGTGCAGCATCTGTTTGAGGTTGGAGGCAATGCTAGCATCATGTGTGGAGAGTGATCTCCCAGATGTTTTCCAGAAGCTTATGACAGTCAGTGGGAAGGT
Organism: Ceyx cyanopectus; assembly: GCA_013401355.1. Taxonomy (NCBI): domain Eukaryota; kingdom Metazoa; phylum Chordata; class Aves; order Coraciiformes; family Alcedinidae; genus Ceyx; species Ceyx cyanopectus. Next base: position 110,455 of record VYZU01032544.1, on the reverse strand, counting down.
CCCACTGCACTTTTCTTCCCTGGAGCTCCAGATCCTGCTCTTGTGCTCTTTAGACCCACTCCTTTATACTGAGCTGATGAGTATATGAAGCTAAGTGTTTATTTGGTAGCATTATTAGATTCTACTTATCTCTGTTGCTTTTAATAGTTGCTTGTCTATCAACCATAAAGTAGTAAGAAGTGAAGCTCTAGAGTCTGAGTGCCTCCCATAGGAGTGTCTTTCCTTAAGAGAAAGGAGTAGATTAAGAGAAATTAGCATCTTAAAATTTTGCCCTTTGGCTACTGAAATCTACTGTTACAGCTTTAGGGGAGTTCAGCTGCCTTCCTTCCATCCAGGCAGCATGGAGCAGCAGCACACCATGGAAGGGAGCAGACAGGTGTAGGCAGTAATCAGGCTGCTTCTTGCTTACCATTTGTTAGAGCCCTACTTAAATAACTTGCAAATGGGCATACTGGGACCCAGTAAACCAGCATCCTGTGTTGACTGTGGTGTGCTGTCAGGGACAAATACTTAGAGGAGGAGCATATGGGAGGGCAAAACTCAATTGATGTGTCCTCAGCTGAACCTTCCCATCTTCAGGCAATAGCCAGTTCAAAGAATTCCTGAGCAAATGAACGTGCCTGGACCTTCTGCTGGAACAGCTGCAGCCTCCATGCATTTGTCAAGTGTCTTTGAGTCCATTTGTATTGCAGAACATGAAACTGGATTGTTTCTTCCAGGTACTATAAAATCCAAACCTTTGGAAGATGTTTCCTGCCACAGATTGCCTACATAGTATATGGGAGAGATAAGAGAACTCCAGGCAGAGGAAGATTTAGAGGAGAGAGAGGAGGCAATTTTTCAGATATTTATGGGAAGCCTTCTTCAGTGTGAGGGACAACAAGGCAGAAAGCACCAGTGTGTCTGAAAATACGACACGAGCTGATGGAAGTAGGAGTTGGTATCTCTCTGGTGAAAGAGATATGTGGGAGCAGAGTAGGCGTAGCTTCTCTCTTATCTCAAATATCCAGGGGAGAAGTTTTTGGAAACTGTGTGGATGTAAGTAAGCATCTTTCCACTCTGCAAAAGAATCAGGTGGGTAGGAGAGAACTAGAAAGCCAAACTGCATCTCCTTTCACGACCACCCAAAACCATCATATTGAGGTCTCACCCCTTGCTGGGGTGGGCTTCTGCTGTATTTCATTATGAACAATTAAGTGGAACCCTCTAAGTCTGAAATTAGGATGAGGTGTGAAACTCATTTAAATAACTGGCAAAGGAGATGTGTGTGGGCTTGAGCAACCACATG
>VYZU01032544.1:0-108669 GCA_013401355.1 Ceyx cyanopectus | reverse complement strand
ATATTTTATATTATTTTATATTTTATATTTTATATTATTTTATATTTTATATTATTTTCTATTTTATATTATATTATTTTTCTCTCTGGTGAACAGCATTTTTGGGTCCCACTGGTGTAATATGACTTGAGGAGTCTTCATGGGCTCAGGTACAGGTTTGAGACTGGGAAGCTGTCAGCCCTGGTGAGGATCCTGAGAGTTGTGGGGAGCCCTGAGATGACTGCCTTGCCAGAGAGGGCTTCTGTAATGCTTGCTGAATGCAGAGAGGAGTGGGCAGCCTCAAAGTCATGGGGCTCCTGTCACATGCTGAAGCTAAAATGCCTGGAAGGCCAACTTAGCTGCAGCTTTTCTTTATCTTTTTTCCTTTTTTTTTTTTTTAATTTCCTTTGCCACACTTCAAATAATTTGATGTTGAATATTTAAGACCATTTTGTTGTCTTCAGTTCACCTCATCTGACCTCCCAATCTTCAGAATAATAGCAGATGATGAGGACAATGATTATATTCTGGTTTACAGTGCCACTTTCTGAGGCTCCACAAGCCCTTCAGCAACAGATACTTGCTAAGGCCTGCAAGCCATTTAAAGTAGGTTAATTTATGACTTCTGCTTTGTGTATGGTGAGAAGTTGTGACTTGTTCAGGCGAGCTGGAAGGAAAGGCAGGACTTGTGGCTTGGACCACGGGGCAGACTTCCTCCCTGGGGCAGGAAAAAAAACCTTGTGCTCTCTCAGCACATAATGTGGCTTGTAGAGCTGCATGTCTGGAGAAAGGGCTCTGTCTGGAGTAATTGGCACAAAGGCATGCAGGAGGTTAGGCTAAATGGTGAGGGGAGAAGGTCCCTGAGGAGCTGAACAAAAAAAGCTACATCTGTAATAGAAGATAACAAGCTCCCAGACTTTATCAACCAAAGATTTGTATCGACTGCTGTGAAAAGGATGGTGATGGAGTAGTGTATAGATTAGAGATGAGTAGGAGGCTGGATGAGCTACCAGGGCTCCCACACTGTGGGAAGAATCCTCCATTCCTAAATTATTTTAGGTCTTGCAATCTCCAGTCTGGCCACCTTTCAAGCACAGCTAGTTCTTGTCAGCTCTGGGGCTACAAGCCTTCAACTGTGAGAGCCCTGGCCCTGCGTGGGGGATGCACAGCTGGGTAGGAGAGGATACTCCTGGCTGCCAGCAGCCTGAAAAGAGGGGCTGTGAGGAGAGGGCAGGTCAGTCATGTTTTATCTGGAATGCTGGAGGCAAGAGGCACTACAGATGGGAAAAGAAGAGCAGCCAAATGGTTCCTGTAACCAAGCTTGGGGTGATCTGTTTCTGCCCCATCTGCCTGGCAGTGAAGGCTGTGCTGCAGCATCAGAGGCTGCTGCCTACCAGCCTGCTGGGGGGGGCTGCCAGTCTGGTGGTTCTCTGTGGGGCTGTATACTTGTTTTTCTTCTCTGTGACATTATATTATGTGAGGTAGAAAATGTTTGTACAGTAGCTGTATCGGTCCTTAGGGTGAAGGGGGAAAAGAAGGAGGCGGAGGATAATTTGAGGCTCTTTATTAGACCAATAAATCATTTATAATGCACTAGCTTTCAGGCCAGTCCCTTATTGCTCATGTCAGCCACAGCATGCTACGTAGCGACCGAGGGCAACAGAGCATGTGCCAGCTCCCCTGAATTAGAGGGGCAGAGCTGAACTGCACAGGAGGGAGAGGACAGCTTGTACTTCACAGGACTTGGGGATAAATCTAGAGCATCAGGACAGGTGCTTGGTCTTGCGCAAAGTGTGCTGTAGCAGCCCTGGACTCTGGGGTGAAGGTGAAGCATCAGGAACTAGTGATAACTGAGGGACTGAGCAGTGGCCGTGGACACATCACCTAGCCTACCCACATCACCTTCAGGCATGGCATGATATATCTGGCATGATATAGGAGAAATATATTTTAAAAGCCCCTGAGCCTTGACTGGTGGGGAGCAGATGGCAAGGCAGGTTTTCTTGGTTGCATTCCATTGCAAAAGCAGTGGGGAAGTTCTACACTGATCACCTTTGTGTTTTGTGGTTTAGTCCCTGAAACTTGTCAGGAAAACATCTCTAGGGCCTCTTGGGTGCTCTGGGCTCCAGCAAGGTGACAGAGAAGGAATGTCACCCAGTCAGGAAAGATTGTGCATGTGCCTAGTAACAAGTGGGTGTTTTGATGGGTTTAGTGGATTTTTTTGTTGTTGTTTGTTTGCTGGTTTCCCTTGTTTGCCACATTTCACAGTTGTGTCTTCTCCAATTTGAAATCATCAAGTTCTGCAAAATGATGCCTTTCAATAGCCTGCCTGCATTCCCAAGTGCTTCAGAAGGCATCAGTTGGCCTAATGTTTTGACAAATTATACCTGTATTGATTTCCCTCCTCCTTCTCCTTTCCTCCTCTCTCTCCTCTGCAGCAAAGAAACTGCTTTTGATAGCCCTTCTCTGGAGCTAGGCAAACACAACAGAGGAGACAGATAAATTCTCCTTCCAGGTGAGTTTGCACCAGTGTGGGCTCCTAGGGGCATCCTTCCTTGTGAAACAGGCAAGTGCTTTTAAAAAGGGGACCAGTGAACTGGCTGAACTCCTGTCAATGTGCTGGCATTTGAAAGCTTCCCTAAAAAAAACCTGAGCAGCTTCAAAAGAACCTAATGGGGAGAGGTAGATCTAAAAATCCTAACAAATACTGTTCCCTGTTATGAAACACGTTTGGGGTAGGAGGGAAGTGCATGGCACGCCTGTTTCACTGGGATCTGATTTAACTGCCAGCTCTTTAGTATGTTCTTTGCATCCTGGTGGACTGTGTGATGGAAGCAGCAGCTAAAAGCAAATGCAGGGCGAGAGGGTGACTCTTGCTGGTGAGAATTAGCAGTGTCAGGAGAGAAATATCACACACCTAAACCAACTGAATTATGCATCATGCTGCAACGTCCCCAGTGTTGAGACGCAAATGCTATTCCTGTTGTTTTGCCTGTGATGATTGGCAGCAAAAAGAGTTCAAATCACATCCCCACAGCAATTGTCCTGCTGTAACTAAGTCTCTGATATCCAGGAGGGTAGGCTTGTGTGGGTAAAATCAATGCAGTGCACCAGGTGCTTTAAGGAGAGTTTAAAAAAGGATACTGACAGTGTTTTAATGTGTTAAATGATGTAAAATGTTAGGTTAATGTGTACTCACTGTGGCACCTTTTTCTCATGGGGACTGTGGGCTAGATGTTACCTCAAACCTCCAGGGGAGCAGGCAAAGAAGTCCATACCCAGACAATGAAAGGCATCTGAGGCACACATCTTCATGGGAGGACTTGTCTCCCCCCAAACAAAGAGGAGGATGGGAAGCAGAGCCAAACAACATGTCAACCCAATAGAAAGGAGCAGTGGGGTCAGCAGTGTACACTCTCCATGTGGCAGGACTAAGAGGATTGTGAAATGATGTGTAATAAATGGTAAGAAAATGATTATTTTAAAGAACAAATGATTGTTAAAATTTCCTATTAGATTTTGCTGGTGTGTTTGCAGAAGAGCTGGTAACAAAGCTAGCAAAAAGAATCTTCTTTTATTTGCTGTTGAAGTTGCCTTTGCCCTGCTACCAGAAGACACAGATCAGCTACTAATCTCATTCTCAGTTTGAGGTGCTGTGAGCATTCAGATATTTACTCTGTCATGGGTGCTTTTAGAAAGAATTGCACTAAAATGAGGGTGGAAGTTGCACAGAATCATTTCACTCCTGTTACTACCTTACTTCTCACAGAATAAGGCTCTGTGAAAATATGATTGTTGGTTGGTTTTGGTTTTGTTTTTTTTTGTTAAATTTGTGTTGTTTTGTTTTTTGTGTGTGTGTTTGTGTTTGGTAACCAAATTACAAAATAGGGCTGGAGAAAAGAGGATATATGAGGTTTAAAACAATATTTTGTTTGCATTTTTGGATGTCTCTCTTTCAAAACAGAAATTTGACTTTAAACAACACCACTTCAGGATGTTTGGGAAACCACTAAACAAATCGGAAAATATTTTCTCAGTGACTTGTTGAATCAGAATAGTTGCTGCAAAATGGCATTTTATTCCCTCTCCCCAACTGGAGTAAACTATCTGCCTAAGGAATGTAACCCATCCCAGCTTATGAGCTCCTTAAAGTATTATGTTACAGAAACAAAACATGGATTTCATTAGATTGAGAGTAAGACCTCAAACCCTGTGCCACCACTGCTGCCTGACTCCACAGCACCTGAGTCTGAGGGGAGCCAACACTAGGGCTTGCCAGGGAGCTGGGAGAAAATGCAGAAGCCTTTCTCTTTATGGATGGTGGGTCTGCCTGCTGCCATCCTCAGGGAGTTAGTGGAACCCCTTTGCCACTCTGGACCTGCCACAGCTTTGGCCCTGCTCCCAGTGAGGGAAAGAGCTGCTGGCCGTGGGGAATGAGCTGGTCTCTGGCAAGGAGCTAGTGTAGACAAGGTGGGAGAATGGGGGAGATGGGGGAAAGAAGGAGTGTAGGTCTGAAGATGAAACTAAATGAGAACAGGGAGAGTGGACAAGACACTTTTTTGTACTCACCCTGAGATGCTGGGTGAGCTGAGCTACAGAGGATATAAAAGGGTGGGTGCCATCCAGGGGAGTTTGGGTACCACTAGCACTGTCATGCAAACAACTTCAAGAAAGCTTTCTGTTGGGAAGAAAGAGTTAAAACAATTTTAAGCCTTGCAAGACTTGCAGTTTCAAACTATAGCTGTTAAAGACTAGCAGCCAAGGATTGTAAAGATAAGAGCAAGGGAATCATGCAAGAAGGAGCTGGTGGAGGGTCAGACCAGAGAGGAATAATGACACGTCCTCCTAGGGCAAAGAAAGCAGGAGATAATCCCTGGGCCAAGAAGCACGAAAATCACCCAGTGCCTTTGCTTGGGTAGAGAGCATCACGAGTCTTCTCTCCACCCTGAAGCTGTGTTAGCTCTCAGGATGATGCTGGACCTGGGAGAAGACCCTTAGTGGCTCCCCTTGCAAGGGTGGTGGTAGAGTCACTGGCTCTCCTGGCATCAGGCAGCAGCTTGGCACTGGTGCTCTGTGGTGTGGTCACTGCCCACAGGCAGCAGCGACCTGGCAGCCTCTCACATGTGCATGTGTTTCTCAGCTGCTCCAGCTCAGAGCTGTCTCCTCTCATTTAGCTGCTTCACTGCACATCAGGTGTGCTGAAGAGACAGGAAAAGGTGAGGTAATTCAGGTTGATCTACTGGCTTCCCACCTCAAATGCTCTCACTGGTTCTCAGCTGTTGCTGCTTTAGCCACTGCTCTGCCACATCCCTGCCACTTGGCTGCCTGGGAGCTACCCAAGGGGTCCCTCTGGCTAGAATGTCTTCCAAATGGGCAGTGAGGAGCTGAGGGCATGCTCCAGGTCTGTGTTTGCAATCAGGAGGTGATTACAGAAAGTGGAGCCCGGGATATGTTTGTTCCAGGGCAAAGTGACCTTTGTGTTCATGTTCCTTCTTCCAAAAGTGCCAGTGCTGCAGGTGTGCTGCTGCAGACTTTCCAGCTCATTTTTTCAGTCCTTGAGTTGGAGCTTATCTTCCCATTTTGAAAGGCAGTTTTTGACTCTGTAGGCAACCTAATCTCACTGTAAGGATTTGTGCAAGGAGTCCTGTGGCTTAAATAAGACTGCAGAATGACTCTGTTTATCCCAGCTATCCCAGGATCTGATTGCTGCTGTTAAAAGCCAAGGGCTTACATGGTCATTCACATGGCCCAGCAAAAGAAACCTGTCCCAGGATCTGGACTGACTTTTCAGCACCTTTCAGACACAGCATTAAAGATAACATTATGGAAAGCCTGGCATCCAAGCAGAGGCAAATCTGCAGGTCTAACCTGGCTCTCTCTCATGGCAGTAAAGTGGATTTGCTTCCCATTTCCCCAGGATCTGACACATTTGTGGCTTTTGCAGCACCTGGAATGTAGAGGAAAGACAGAGCTAGACCTGGAAGAAACAATGAGAGATGAGTTTTCAGCAGTACAAGGATGGAGAAGAAAGGTAAGTGGGAAAAGCTGCCTTCTGCTGCAGGCTGGTATGCTCACACATGCTGCTCCCTCTCCAGACTGCAGGGTGCTTGGCCTCTTTGCTTTCTCACCATGAGAGATAATCCCAAAGGGAGTGAGGCTTGCTGGGATGCAAAATGTGGGTTGTGCTAGTTGACCTGTCCTGCTGATGTGGAGACTTGTGAGATCTGCTGAGTCTGGGTCATGAAGAGGGCAGATACTATGGGAAGAGGGTGACTTATCCCTGCATCATACTCCAGGAGTAAAGTGGGATTTGTGCTCTAGCCCTGGAGCCTCCAAAGCCTTCAGCAAACTTAGAGTAGCAGTTATTTGCCCTCAATTGCCTAAGTATTAGTGCAGTTAAAATAAGTCAAAATCATGGGGCAATCCCCTGAATTTCTGACTCCATTGTGTCTTGTTAGGAGTGGTTTTGTGCTCTGGTGTCAGTCATGATGCATCCAGAAATGCATGTGGTGCAGGTGAGTCAAGGGCATGGTAAATGTTGGAAGGGGTAATGTGGATTTGTTTAGGAAGAGCTTGAAAGGCCAGAATTGTGGACATAGCTGGGATGCTTTGATCTGGGTGCTTACCAAGGAAAAGCACTTGGGGGCTGTCACACAAACCAGCACAGAGCACAGATGCATATGGAGAGCCTTTTCCAGCAATCCCTTTGTATAAAGGCTAAAATAATAAAATACTTCCCCATGACTGTGATCTTGCAGGAAGGATTTGCTCTACACCAGTTCCTTTTTGCAATGTGCTTTTTTTTTGTCTTCACAAAGGCTTCCTTGGCAAAAGGCAGCTGCCAGCTGGCCAGATCTGGCCAAAGGGCTAACAGGAGCATTCAGCTCCATGCAGTTGCACCAGCAAAACTGTTTATTCAAAAAGAAGTCACAGTTTTGACTCTGTTTTGTTCATTGGGGTTTATTACTCTAGGACTGCTGCCAATATATTTTTCCATTTTTTTATTATTTTTTTTTTGGTGAGCTAAAATGAAAAGCACTCCTAGCATGTTCAAGTAATATACTTTGAAAGCATCCCTTGTCCTGACTGGTACCACTGCTGATTCCCCTCTCATTTTGGTCCAGGTGGTCACTGTCTGCTTAGTATCACTTTCCTACTTTCATCCCAGGAGAGAGAGAAACAGTGACTTGCCCATTTTATTGAATTTTTAAATGATGAAAGCATTTTAATTCCTCATGGTTTCAATAACAGCCCTGCCTCCCTTCTGCTTTCCTTTTTAAAAAACACCTCTAAACCTTGGGGATGGAACTGGCTGACAGGATTCCTTTAATTATCCCTGCTCCCAATGCTCATCTCTTCCACAGTGCCTTCAAGGGACACCACTATGAAAGGTGCTATACACACAAGCAGTACATCCAAACTGAGGCAGAGAACAAAAACAAAATGTCAAAAATTCCACCCTTAAATAAATTAATAACAAATACAACTAGGCACATTTCATATGCCCCATTAGTCAGTAGTGCTCAGATACCATGGTGATGAGCCTCCTATAAATATTTCCACAGCAGAAAAACTGTCTTAAAGGGACCACACAGCATCTCCTCTGCACCTGGACAGAGCAATTCTTTGGAGGCACTCTTGTCCTGTCCAGAATGCATGGTTCACACCTGAGCCACACACCTGAGAAGGATGCCAGCATCATCTGGCTTCTTTTTGCCTGTCACAAGCATCAAGCACAGCACAGCCCTGGTGTTATGCCTATAATTCTGAAATTTAACCCCAACACATTGCTGGAGGCAAAGGTGGTCAATGCTTTACTGCTCAGCAGCTATCAGTGCCAAGGAGACAGCTGAACATTGCATCCTTTAGCTGCACATCCTCAGCATCACCCAGCCTGAGCCTTCATGCAGCAGCTCGAAGATACAGTTTGTGTGGAGCTAGACCTATGCTTGTTTATCCTCCCTGAGGCAAATGTTTGTGGAGCAGAATAACACCTGACCAGGTAATTAGGTATTTAGGAGCTCCTGTTCAAAAAGGAGCCAAGCAAAAAGTCAGGGAGTGGGGAAGAAATACATGCTGAGATGTTTAGGTTGCAGCAGCCAACTTCTGCCCACGCTGCAGCAGAGCTTTGAGTTGCTTGCCCTTGATGTAACCACCACCAGAAGTTTGTTTTCACAAACCTTTCTTGTCTTGAAAGCTACAACTCGCACCTCAGTCCCTCATCTGAGAATAAACAACTAACCCTGTTATTAAGCTGTGGGCAGCATCACCTGGAGGGTGATTCTTCACACACCTGCCACTGTTCAGAAATAGATGGGAAATTTAATATTGAAAACTATTTTTCTAAGGGTGGCAGCTCCAGAGGAATATGGGGCATAAAAAAAAAAAACCAAAACAAAACAGAGAAATGATCCTGTGTAAAAAAGCTGACCTAGCCTTGATGCTGAGGGCCCAGTACATGATTGCATTGAGTGCCCATACAAATGAGCTAGAAACCACTTGGAGCTGCTCCCCTACCAACTTTCCCAGTAGAAAGGCTAGAGATAAGAAGAAAAAATGCTATTTCTTAATTATTCCTTAATGCACCCTTTGCAGAACTAATTAGAAAGGGCTGGGAACATGAGTTGATTGGCCTGGTGCCCTCCTCTGACAGCTGTAGCTAGTCAAGATAAGGCAGAGCAGGGCAATGGGGAGGGTATGTGTATGTGCCTTGGTGCCTGACTTGAGTTTCTTTCTGGTACAGTCCTACAGAAGCATTTGGGATCAAACTCTTGTGGGGACTGTACAGCAGGAGCTGGTTGGACTGGCCCATGGGATGGATGGAGATGAAAAGACCTTCAGCCCTAACCAGGGAAGTGCTGCTCACTCCATTGCTGCAGGCAAGTCTTCTCCCTCCCATCCTCCCTACCACCTCCTGCATGATTTCTAGCTTTCTAGACTGGTGTTTGTATGCTAGTACTTGGGTGTATTTTGTTTCTCTTATTTACCCTTTTAAAATGATACCTTGATGTCCTTATTAAATGGTGTTTGGGTATGCAAGCAGTATGGAAGCACAGTGATAACCCCCCAGTGTTGGGGTATGTTGATAAGTTACTTGTCTGCCCTATTTACATAGAGGCTAATCAGCTCTCAGTGGAGTTTCTTTTTGATCCTTTGGCCTATCTCAAGGGGGAAGTACAGCACTGACAAAATATGTATGTTTTGGCTTTCAAAAACTATTACACTTTGCAACTGTCACCCAGACCTTGAGCTTTTTGGTTGCCAGGGAAACATCGAGGGAGATAACCTGATCATAGCTGTGAACTGCATCCCTTCCTCTCCCAGTGCTCAACCTGTGCTTCCACAAATGCCAGCTCTTAGTTTGAGGTATTTCATCTTTTCAAAGCAGAGGCTTGAAAAATAAGGTTATTTACAGCCCAGAAAATACTTCTTTTTGAAATAAAACAATCTGGGAAAGTCTTGCTCTTTGGGCTCAAAGCACGTGCAAGTCAGCAGCTCAGAAGCAGAGGCTTTTGTTGTACTCTGATGGTATCAGTGGCTGCTGGAGTAACCATGACCTTGTTCAGATAACATAGGATGGAGTCAATGAGGAGTTTGTACAGTGTCAGCTTTGGGTTTGAAACAGCCAAGCACTCTGGAGCTGTCAGCTTAGAGCATTGCAAGCTTGAGTCAATGCTGAACCCTCCAGATAAGAGAGTTGGAGCCTCCTCTCTAAGACCCACCATCAAAAGGGGTATGCTGAGTTATTCCAGAGGGCTCTTGGGGATCATGTACCTCTTGTTGCAGCAAGGGAACTCTGTGCAATTGCTCTTACCAGAAAAAAAATGTTATTATTGTCAATTTACATATTATATGCCATGTTGTCAGGTAGAGGTGGGATGTCAGAGAATCTTAGTCTGATTTTCTCTCTGTGCCAGCCAGGGTCGAGCAAGCAGGGTGGGCAAAAGCACGTGCTGCATTGTAACTGATAACAGCATTCACCACCCCTGCCTGTTTCTCCTGAAGAGATGCAGCACCCCTGGACACAGGGGTTGTGGACCAAGGTCAGAACAAGGAGATACCAGACAGCCTGGGGCTGGGCAGATGAACAACTGGGGGAAACAGGCAATGGGTCATTCCCACATGTGCTGGCAGCAGTGACAAAGAAGAGGGGATGGGCACAGGCTCCAGGGAAGCCAGATGTGCATCTTCCTCTTATGGTGTGGCAGAATGGCACTTTAAAGACATGAGATGCAGCTCTTTTTCCTGACACTCAAAGAACAGGTTGACAAGCTGCTGTCAGGGAAATGCTGTCTAACTCCCTTTCCCCCAGTAATTTCCCTGGTAAAACTGCAGTGTAGTGGAATCAAATGGTGACAGAAACCGAGGGGGAATAGGTGTGTTTGTGTTTTTATTTTATTTTATTTTATTTTTTCAACTGTGCATCTATATTGGGAGCCATGTGCACATCAGTAAATCTTGCCAGTTCAAAGAAATGTTTTCAGTGTTCAAATTCAACCCTTAGTGCTTTCCCTTCTGCTTAAGAAACAACAAAGCATGCTCCCAGCTTGCACAGTATTAAAAAGCCATCTTGGCCAAACTGCAAAATAGCATCTCGTGTTTTCTTTTGGGTTACATGTGCAGAAAGCTCCTTTGCCACCCTTTTAAGTGGTGCAATAAAAAGTCCTCTCTGATGAGGAAAGGTAAACTATAGGTGGAGGGAGAAGAGGTCTAGGATTATAAACTATCTCCCAGACAGACAGCTCGTGTCCTGAATCACACCAAAATAGCCAGGAGCAAACCTGGGAGAGGGGCTGGCAAAGTTGGAGAGCTGCTGTGCACTTGGGCATGAAAATCTGGATTGGAACCTCATGGTAAACTGTTTGCCTCAGTAATTTCCCTCAGGTGGTTGACTGAGGTTCCTTGATGGTTCCTTTCCTCATTTTTGTAATCAAAAGAAGATTTTCTGGGTGCACAGGAGGAGGGAAAGGGCAAGAAGGCTGCCACTTTGCATCAGCTCTGTGCCATGTAGCTGGTGCCTCTCCTCATCACCTGATGCTCAAGTGGACACGTGGCTGTGTGGCTCTTCTTCTCATGCAATGCTTGCACAGTCTATCCTCTCTAAGGAAAGTTTTCATTCTTTGATTTTGTTTGAAAATTTTAGCCTAAAAGCCTATCTTTGCCATTCTCCTTCCAGGTTTCTATGGGAGGTCCCAATAAGGGTTTTTAGAAGGGGCTTTCTCCACATCTCAGTCTTTAGTCTAAGCCCAGCAGAGCAGAAAAAAAGAGCTACTCAGAGCTGTAGCCATGACAGACTGGCCAACCCTTTGTTAATATTCAAAGAAGGGCTTTTTACTGTTAGGATCGATGTGAATTGTTTTAAGACAAATCCTTAAGGTTTTGTTTTGCTTTCAGAAATCTAACAGCTGCTCAGGCTAAGTTTGTTGAAGAGCTGGCAACCCTGCAAGGGCTTGTCCATGGGTCCTGGCTTGGGTCATTAGGATTAATCTAAGCAATTGCCTCGCCCTTTCCTTCAAAGGGCTTAGGTTCATTTCACTCAAAGATTAATTTTGCCCTGAAGTTTCTGTATCATCTTTTTTTGAACTTCCAATCCTCAACAAAAAAATAATCAGATGTCCTTTGGTGGAAAGGAACAGACTTTCTGTGTAAAGGAAGAGAGGCAGAGGGACTTAAAATACATGAAATGCTGTACTCTTTTTTTGGTTGCTTTTAAAGTATGCTACAACAAATTCTGTATCAGTCCTTAGGAACTGCCTTAGCACAGTGGAAGAACTGATTGCATAAATGCCAGCTGTAACTCTTATTTTGGGTAACAAGGCATTGCTAAAGGCGGATTAATTCAGTGCCATGATCCAAAGAGACCAGGGTCCTTTTGTCTGGGACTGGCTCAGGAATCCCCTGATACCTAGTTTTTTGTTTTCAGTCCTGTACGTGGGAAGTCTAGCAGTGGTTCAAAACACACACTTGTATTGCAGCAAGAAGTCATGAAGGGGATGCACATATAGGTTAATTGCCAAGGGACACAGACTTCAAGTATCATCAGACTGTTTTCAAATGTAATCGTGACATCTAAGAGGATGATCTTGGAGAGATCAGAGAGAGGAAATCATTCTCTTGCTTTGCACATCTGAGTGCAGTTTGGCTAGAGTCAAATTAGCTTTTTCAGCCTACATTGTCAGTTTGCTCTTATCTCTCTTTCCTCTTGTTCTATTATTAATAATAATATATTAAAAAAAAATACAGTAGTAAAGCCCTATCTGCATGGAGCAGGTCTGGAGCCTGTAATTGTGGATGGTGACCAGTGTTTGAGTATCCCTCAAAGGAACCTGCTGGCCCCAGGGGCAGCAGGAGGCTCTTTGCCATGCTGCCTGGGGGTGTTTGAAAGGCAGGACTGCTGAATTTGAGCTAACTCATTTGCTTCATCTTCCCTACCTCTCCCCCTTTGCACAGCTGCATTGAGTAATGAAGCTGGCAGCATTAGAAAGTCACTAGAAGTAACCCAGCTGCCTCCTTTGGTTCGAGGGAAAATGACTTTGTAGCTGCACTCAGTCAGTCCATTAATTGCACATAATAAGGCATTTAGTGACAGAAGGATGGTTGATGAGCCTTAGCTGAAATAACAAGGGCCTGCCAAGAGCTGAGTTTCCTTTGTCAGGGAGGAGTGTGGAGGGTCCTAGTGCTGAAGTGCTGAGTTCAAGTCGTGCAGGGATAGGAGAAGTGGGAACCTGCTGCTCCCTGATCCAGAAGGCACACGTGTGGCCCCACATGGAGCTGGGAAGCACAGCCCTGCATGTGGAAGCACCAGTGTGGCTCATCTGCTCTGGAGAGACCAGGTTCTTTCATTTCCAGCTTAATTGACAGTGCTCACATGGTGAAAGTCGTGGGGAGCAAATGGTGACTGCTGGTTGCACTGCCAAGCACCTCACAAGAGACAAGTCATTCAAAGAGGACTGGATATGGCCCTTCCAGCCCTGCATGAAGAAGCAGGGCAGGTTGCATGAAAAAATAACAGGGAGAAGTGTGAGAGTCCCTGCAATGCAGGCAGGCTTGAGCAGGGCAGCTCAGCTCCCTCATTAATAAAGCAGCTGTTCCCACAGCAGCAAGCTGTCAGCAGCCTCAACCCCTGGGGTGTTGTGGGGCTTTCTGCACCTCGTTGCCAGATCAGATCTGTGGGGAAGAAGGTCAAAGAGCTGTCATGCCAGGGCCATGCAGCTTCTGTCAGTCTTAGCAGGGAATCAGACAGCAGCAGCATCCATACTGGGAGAAACTGGCCCATGGAGACAATGAGCACCTGTTTTGCCTCCAGTGAGGGTTACTGCAAGGAAAGGTGTGTGGCTCCACAAAATAACCAGCCAGGATTTTCAGTAGGCACGTGCATGTGGGTACAGCTGGAGCATCTGCCTTGGTTTTGGTCTGTGCAGCCACCAGACTGGTTGGCACATCCCTCACCTGTGAGAAGGTCTGTGCTAACAGTTAGCAGGAGGTATGGCTAAATGAGCACTTGGGAAAGTCAACATTTCTCCAGGCTAGTTTACTGTTCTCCTTACCTATTTATTTTGTTTTCAACATCTCAGTCCTGAGCAGCACTATTTCTTCTTAGGGGGTCTGGATGTTTCACAAAGGAATATAAATATTCCTGCTGCAGGGAAAAACAGAGGTACAGCATGAATGGCTCGTTCAAACCCAGGTATTCCAGACCTAAACTCTCACTCCATCATGCAAAATCCAGAAGGAGCAGGAAGTAGGTCTGGTACAGAAACTCACCTGCCTCCAGGAGGGAGGGCAGGCAGCATTCAGCTGCACAGCAGTGTGAAGGGAGAGAAGGAACAACAGATTTCTGGGTCAGGCTGCAGAGGTGGATTTTTGGCTTGTGTGAAGGGCCCTGGGCAGTGTGGAGGTTTGACAGCCTGTGTGAGCCTTTCATGCACCCCTTTGCAATGGTTGAAGGGGGGGACATCACCCATCCTCCTGGTCAGACCATGAGCTGAGCAGTACCATCCTCTCTGAGGAGTGGGTATTTCTGTTGCCACTTGTATTACCATTTTTTGATTAACACCTTTTTTTTCCAAAGCATCCTGCCTTGGAAACCACTCCAAAAGGGCTCTGCCATTCCTGCCCCCAGCAGCACAGACTGCTGAGCAACTGGCTGTCCTCCAGCACCTCCTTGCACTCCCTCACTGCTTCATCTCCTGCGTGCCCAGGGGGCAGGGGATGAGAGCACTGCAACACTGGCTGCCACAGCTGTATGCAGCATCCTCACCCCTGGGCAATGTGCCCCCCCATCATGCTTTCTGCTGCTGGAAAGTCTGTGTTAAAAAACTTGCCAGAACAATGCTGAACACTCTGGAAATGAGGATCCTAATGTTTGTGTTCAGAGCCCAGAGGTTCCTGGTGGGAGTGTCCTTGGTGTAGGACAGGTGCATTATGGAGAACTGCCTTTTGGACAGGGATCACCAGAGCAAACTCCTCCAGGAAGCAGCCTTAATCCAATAAGTAGCTCTTACCTTAGATCAATGCCAGACCTCTGCTCCCTCCCAGACGTGTTGCTGGAAATGCTATTATTCAGCCAGAAGGCAACACTGACACTATGATAGCTCTGGTCTCAGCCAAGGGCCACAGCAGGGTGAGTGAGCCTCTGGGCTTGCAGCAGCTGCACAGCCTCAGTGGCACCAGGATGCTCCTCTGGGCAGGTCTGGGGGTGCCCCCATTAACACCAGAGACAGTGCTGACAGAGACCTTCCTCTCAGTCACTCAGAGTATTACCTGACCTTTGAGTGTTGCAGCTGAATATTTCCATGCCAAGTGCCTGCCCCAGGCTAATTTATTTTTTTCCTTTAAACAGAAGCTTTAGCAAAATTGTTCTGTTGTTTATTTTTTTTTTCTCAGAGCAAGTCTCAGGAAAAAAAAATGTTCATAAAAAGACTTGCAATGATTGAGAAATGCAAGTGCCTCCAGACTCAGTGGAGACCTGCAGTCAGCCCTGCACCTACTTCCCAAATGGAGCCATGAAGTGATGCCCAGATGGCCACCTCTGTTGCATGCACTGCATTCTTCTCATGTTTTGGAGGCTACAAGATGCTGGTGTCTCTTTTGGAGGAGTATGGAGCCATCTGAGCATATAAAGTGTTAAGCAAAAGAACTCATTACCTTGGCATTTTTGTACTACCAAAACTAGTAAATGCCTCTGTGTCTTATTCTCCCCCCTCTCTTTGTCTGCTCTGTTTTACAGGCTTGCAGTGAAAAATCAATTCATTGATAGATGATGTGAACCCAGATGCTCTAAGCATGGTCTCAGAAGACTAACCCAGGAAGAGACCAAGTCTTAGGTGAGACTATTGGGCAGCATTCAAAAGGCAAGGAATATGGCCTCACTTTGTGAATAGCAAGAATAAACCTGTGCTTGTCAAGCAGTCCCATCCAGCCTGGCACTAAATCAGGTGAGGAAGTAGGGAGTAAACCCAAGAGTTATTCTTATTTTTTTTTTTATTTTATTTTTTTTAAAATCTGCCTCCTGTTTTAGTTGCTATTTTCTAGTAAGTGAGAGGAATTTTAACTATTTGTTCCTGGCTGCCAGACCTTAGATTCTGGGCTCTTGTCTCTTATTTGTTTTTAGTTGCCAGGCTCCTCACAGTGATCTATCCCTTCCTGTGTATTTCAGTATTCCATCCTATAGGCAGTGATTTTGTCACAGAAATATTGCATGCTCATACCCCTGTTGTCTTTTTGGGTGATTTTTGTTGGTTTTTTTTGTCTGTGCTAAGGTTGTTTCAAAAAACCCAAGAAAGCCAGCAGACTGAAAACTGAATTTCATCCTATCCTCTTTTTCAATGCTTCCCACTACCAACTCCTTCCTAGTCAGGTTGTTACTCATCTTCCTGTACTTGCACTCATTCTCAGCTTTGTTGGCTTAACTGTTAATTTTCTACCAGCAGACACGTTCTGTGAAGTCCAGATAGATGAGATCTATAGCCATGCTTTTGTCTAAGGGAAGTATTTCAGCAAAGCTGTATCATCCCTGCAGAATGTGACCTATCCATTGTAAAACCCACCTTGTGTCTGATTTTTATTTATCTTCATCTTCCACCTAGGCCTTCCTTTCACATGAGGTACATAAAGCTTTAGCACCTACGTGCTGCCTATGTGCACCTCTGTGTATCCATCACATGCTGTTCTTCAGTCTTCTGGTCTCATACCTCTCACTCCTCTTCTACTTGCTGGACCCTTTAGAAACCTCTCTTAACCAGCCATGTATTTTATTCTGACTGCTCCCTCTGAATATTGGTCTGGAGCTTGTCTGGCTGTCCCCTTCACCCAGCTAAACACATTAATCTTTCCCTGGAGATGTCCATATCCAAGTTCTCATCCCTATCAACCTTTGCACCATTCCTTTTTTTTTTTCCCTTTTTTTTTTTTATTCTCTTCACTGAGAGCTTAACCTGGTATTTCTTTCATTTGAGGTCAAATCTCAATTTTCTTTTTGATAAGCAAAATAATTCAAGGGTTTTTATGTGTCTGCTGGAAAGCTTTGGGGTTTTTCCCCTTGGAGCACTGAGATCATTTGGCTCCCTTTTTTACCCTCTTTTTCCAGCAATCTTTTCAGAGTGTTGTCACCACACCAGAGGCAGTGAGCTGGGATCCTTCTTGGTATTGTGCATCAAAGGTGTATTTGACTCACTCATTATTCCCAGGGCATACATCAATTATCACCCTCTTGCCACAGCTTTTATGCTGTTTGTTCATATTCCATCATGACTTCCAAAACCCTTTGCAGATCCTCTGGTTTCCAGATATGGCACCCTAGGAATCTACTTGGCATTCCTTGTTCCAGGAACAACTTTCCTGTGCAGTAAAATGCCATTTGTTTAAGTGGGCTTTGCTTACTGAGCTGTAGAGAGTGCTTTGCATGGTTGCCCTGTGCTCCTCATTATTCATCACTTTGAATCTCTTTGTCATTTATGCCCTGTAACAGCACTGAGATTTGCATTTTCATCATCTCAGTGATGAAAATGCTGGAAAGTGTCAGTCCTGAAGAACCCTGCTAGAAAACTCCCATCTGAAGATGATTCACCACTGCTTGTTGGAGATCTGTCAGCCAGTGTTTAATCTAGTTAACGTGTGGTTTATTGATACTATATACTGCTAATTTTTTAATCAGAATGCTGTACAGCCAAATGTCAAATCCCTCACAACAGTCCTCCCTAAAGTTGATTTAGTCAGCCTTGGAGTCAAGCAGTAGGTTTGCTATATGTCAAGTAAATGTCCTCTCATCAGAGAAGACCCACAAAACCATCAGAGCTGGTTGTTAAATATTCCTATCCTCTGCTTTGCCATCATTTGAGACTTACCATGAAACTCTTGTGAACTTCCTTCCAGTCTTAGCAAGAATTTCATTTCTCTTAGCAGAATTGATGATGCATTTGAAAATCCAGAAATATTTAATGTACTTAACAAAAGAGGTCAGGTATGCAGAAATCTGAGAAGACCTCTTGGTGGCTAAGGGCTTCAGAATGTTCTGCATGTGATTTGAAGAGATTTTGGAGTGCTCTGGATATCTGTGATTCCTAAAATATCTGGCCATGAGATGCACAACAGCAGGTACACAGGTGTAATGCTCCAGCAATATATAGCAACAGCCCAAAAGGACCATTTCTTGCAGGTTTTGGGTGCTAAGCATGATGTTCATCTTCTCTGGTGGATCTTTTCTCACTACAAATAAGAGCTTGTGCAAATTGAGCTCGGACCCTTACCTGCTCTTATGCAAAAGCATTGTGTAAGAGGATGCATTTAAATAATTAAAAAATGCTTTTCTCCTTTTGTCATGTCCTTGCTGAGCACAGTTACATGTTCAGCACTAAACAGAGCCTTTTTGCCAATTTCTCCCAGTTGTTCAAGGGCTCGAAGAGTGAAATCAGCAGCATTCAAACTGAAGCAAAACTCTATTGGCAGCAGGTTTGTTACAAATTCCAATTTGTCTGTGGTTTATTTAGAGGATTTGTTTAGGTCTGTAACCTGGGCCCAGCTCCAGGTGGTGCTGGCAGGATGAAGAACTTCCCAGCACCATCAAAGCCTATGTTTCTGGGGCACCATTTGCAATAGCGTGGTCCCTCTGTGTAAGGAAAGTAGCTGGCCATTTGAATCTAAGCTGACCTGCTGCCTGCCTGTCTTTCTCCAGAAGTGCTGAGCATGTATGATTCCCATCAACTCCTTCTGGGACAAGCTGTGGGGTTGACAGATTAGATCCATAGTTTGGGGGATTTTTATCACATTTAGTGACATCTGAGAAATGGCAGATTAAAATACACTTCAATCTTAACCCTGCCTGCAGATTAGCACTGTAAGCAAGTTCCCACTGGGCTGGGTGAACTCCACTGGAGCACCTATCCTCATGAGAAACTGGTGCTTGAGTGCAACTGTGATGCAAGAGCAGATCAATCTGCCCCTTTAGATGGTGGTTGCTCTGAAGTTTTGGACTTCTCCTGAATACAGAATTCAAAACAAAGCTTAAGAGCCTGCAAACCTGTACAGACTGAGAATAAGGTTTGTGCAAACCCCTGCCAAGGGATAAGGCAGCTCCCCCTGGCTCTGAGAACTGAACTTTCCTCCCCAGTGATGCACTGGTGTTAAGGGAAGATGGTGCTTCTGTGAAAATGCTCAGTCCTGCAACTCTAGGTTAAGTGAAAAGTGGTTCTCTCAGTGTCTTTCACCTGTGGTTCACCAGTAGGAGGGGAGGCAAAGCAACAATTTGCTCAAGAAAATGTCTTTCCAGTTTAGCACAGAAGTTATCAAATGTGTAACTAAAAGATGCCGGGTCCAACTGCTTGACAGGTATCTGGATTTTGCATATCTTGGTTTGGATTCTGGATCCACAGATGCAATCTGGCTTTCCCAAAGCTTCTTCCTGATGTGTGTTTGCCTTGGGCTTACACGGGTCTCTTGGGCTTTGGATTGCAAAAATCAGATCGGATGCTCCTATCTTTGTTTTCAACAACAGGGACAAACTTTGCCTTCTGCAGTGCCTGCAGGGCAGCAAGTAATGAATGTTTATGGGAATAGGGGTTAGCTCTGATAATAACCTGCCTGACCTTGCTGGGGAGAATCCCTTCTGCCCTTGCAAAGTAGAATTGGATTTCCATCTCTAGCTGTGAGTCACCTGCTTCAAGGGCTTTCACATCAGAGGGCATGATAAGTTGGTGCAGCCAGGGGAGACTCTTCCCCTGCCTGTCTGCTCTGAGGGTACAGAGATGCAAGCTTTGGCAGGCTTACTTGCTGCTCTCATACCACTGTGACTATAGGTATGACACTCATGCCTGTTAGCCATGAAAAAGTTTACCTTAGATGAGGCAAATTTCCTTGTACAGCTGGGAAAAAGTTGTGCTCTACCCTGCTGTACCACTACCCAAGCTACCTGCTTTCAAATGTGCTTTTCCTAGCTGGTGCCTGCCTTGTTCATCTTTCCACTGCCATGCTCAGCTGAATGATGCATTTCTACCAGCATCAAGGCCCTCAGCTTTTGGGTCAGCCCAGCTCCTGCCTCCATATTTACTGGGCATGCCAGGGGCTTTTTCTGGAGTGGGGAAAGCCACCAGATGACTGGCAAGGGTGCTCAGGACATGCTAGTACCATTGCAAGGAGCAGAACACTTGCTAGGAGAGGGGAAATCCAGTGTGTGCTTCCTGTTCATGGCTCAGGGCAGGGATGCCATCCCATCGCCTCTGCTACCTCTCTGCCTCTTCCATCTTCTGCATTGAGCAGTACCTTTAGGTTCACAGGATGGGTACTTCAGCACACCTCTTATGTCTTCAGAGGCTCTTGGGAGCTTCCCATGGAAAGAGGGGTTTGTACCTAGAGCCTAGTTTTTCATTCTGAGCCACTCAAGGACTTCTTGCTGGAAGAAAATGTAGGAATTGGTTTCACAGACTGCACATGCTCATTTTCCACTAGCCCCTGGGATTTAATTTTAGGGTTTTCAGGTGCCTTGGTCTCCCTGCCCATCTCCCCAGGCCAATGTCATACTGCCCCAGTGGCTAAGGTAAGATCTGTGACAACAGGCAACAGAGCTGGAGACCTTTTGTGGAGTCCCAGCCACTGGGCTAATCACAAAGAAGTTAATCAGATAATCGTAGCTGATGCATGAACAAAATATTACCCTCCAAAAATCCTTCCCTTGTCGCCTTCCTGCACATCTCAGTGCTCTTGACAGTTTTCTGCCACCATGCACTGCTTGTGCTGAGCAGCCTGTGTAGTTGAGTGTGCTTTTGCTATGGCTTGTCCTGCTCTGTTCTTCTTGCTTAGCCCTCCTTCATTGAATCTGATTGACTCAGAGGCCATTGATTTTAAATAAGGTCTTGAGGGAAGGTCTGATGGGTTTTGCTCTGGTTTTACACAGCAGGCTTTGAGTTCTGGTTGGAAGCCATCAAGCACTGCTGCTATATTAAATGATGGTCAGTGATAGGAATGCAGTCACCGTTTAATACCTCAAATTGCTGCTTTTAAGTGGGCAGGGTTTGGCTTCTGGCCAGATCTCTGTGCTCCTGGCAGAATTATTCATTACCTTGTTCTAGCAAATGTATTTTCATCTGCTAGTTTAAATCTGATTTCTAGTACTCTGTGAGGTTCTCACAGCTGAGGAATTTCCTGCCCTTTATCCGCCTGTTTTCTTCCAATCTAGGCTAAAATCAATACACTTAAATAAATAAAGCCATTGGGCTTGTGAGTACCTCCTGCTGTGTCAGTGGCAGAAGTAAAGCTGAGAGGCCAAAGATTAGTTAAGCCATTTTCTTTTTCTTTAAGTAAATTTGCTGTTGTTGAGGCATGCCAGTCTGCCCTGGGAGATGGCAGTTCTCTGCTTGACCACAGCAGGGAGAGTTACCAGCTGACAGCAGTCTCCTGGCAGTGGCAGCTGTTTCTGTGTTGAAGGGTCACTGTCCTGATCTGTTGCCACCCCTACCCCTTAGGGTTTGATTTAAGCATGGATTTCTGACATGGATGCTTTGTGATGGGGATGCTCTGCCAAAGAGTTCAAAATGATGGGAGACACAGGGGGCATCTCCAGCCTTAAAGCACTTCTCAGGAGTCACTTTTGTTTCTGGTCTTCATTGGCAGGCATGCTTTTCAGGTCTGTTTCTTCTGAGAGGGTTATACAGTGTGTGGCAGAGATTCCTTCCCACAGCTCCTGCGTGGCAGGAGCATCCTCCACTAGGATTCACACATGCCTTTCTTCTGGGGCCAGGGGAAAAGGTGAGGGTGGCATGAAATGGGTTCTTCTCTTTCTTCCCTAATGCCAAAAGTTGCCCCCTAAGCATACAGTTCAAAAAGCAAGAAACAGGGATTACTAGACCAAACCTCAGGGATTCTGCAGCCCTGTTCTTTGGTGAGCAATGGGGTATATTCCCTGTCCTGGATTCAGTGAGCTACCATCCACAGGTAGGAAAGACCTCGGTGCAGAGGAGGACAAATCCTCTCCTGCTTTCCTGATCAGAGCCTCCAGTTCTCCACATGGCCCAGTAACCCAGCTTTGCATTCATAAGATGATCAGTGGTGCTCTTGGTCTTGTACCTCCTTCCAAATCACAGCGTAACCCTGTTCCAAAAATCCCCCTCTTGACTCAAGGCAAGCACTCAGATGTCTCTGTGCAGTAGCTGTGATAACACATTTGGGGATGGAAAGAAACAGAAATTTCTTTCTACCATTTTTTGTTCATTCTGAGTTTCATGGGTTTGTTGGGTTTTTTTGTGTTGTGTTTTTTTTTTTTTAATGAAAGTTATTTCGAACTAAATGGAAAATGTTAGTGACAAACATCAAACCTGTTTATTCCTCCCCCCACCATTTGCTGCTTAGTTTTATTTGTCGCTTAGTTTTGTGAGGAAAAACTGTTTGATGAAAATCACGTCCCACTTTTCCTTCCCTTATTGTCTACCCAGCTCTGGCTGCAATTCACTCCGTGGGAGCAAGTAGGATGTGTTACGACCCAGCAGTTCAGCACAGGCAGGGCAATGAAAGCCCAAAGCCTCCCCTCCTTCCTTGCCAGTAATTGCAGGGCCTGGAGATGAAAGGGATGGGACGAGCGTCGGGCACTTGGCACGGGGCTAAGTGGGATGCCACAGCATCAAGCTTTCAATTCCCTGATGGGATGGTGGGTGAGGTTTCCAGAGCCTGCCATCCCCCATTCTGGGCTGGGTTGGGGTGCCCTCAGATGCCCGGAGTGTGAGGACATCGTATGGGAAGTCGTGCTGTCTTTGGCAGGGGTGCCCTGGGAGCTCCTCTGAAGGTGAGTAAGGGGATGGCAAGCTGTGCCCTGAGCTGGAGGGGTGCAACCGAGTGGAAAGGAGATGGGTTTTGTTTATACACAGATACCTGTGCAGCCAGCAGCGTTAGTGAGAGAAAACAGAAAAGGACATGACAGTTACACTGGGTTTTCATGAAATATTAAATGAAGTGAAGTTTTCCAGAGTGTGCCGGGGCTGTTTTCAATTGTCTGTCTGACAGCAAGAGAGAGAAGCCAAGTGGGTGAACCCTGGGTCTGGATGTGCAGGGTTTCCCACTCAGGAACCATGATGACAGGTGTTGCTGTATGCTGGGATGCCTGCACAACTCCTCTTGTTTCACCCAGAGCAGCAATCATCCCCTCCATCTGTCCCACCACTGGTACAACTCAAAGAGTTAACCCTTGCAGGTGTTTCTAGGGAGAGATCAGGGAAGGGGATGCTGGAGCATCCCTGGACCAGACTGGAGTGGTGACTGCAAGCAGTAGACACCTCCCTAGTTGCTAGAAGGAGAACTAACTGCTTGTGTGCCCCTTTCTGCCAGGTTTAAAGTAGAGGAAATTTCCTGTGCACAGGGAATGTTAAACAACTGCCACAGCCACTTTTGTGCTCTTCTTGTCCTCTGCTTTCCCACTGCCAAAGGGGCTGTGTAGCCATGACCCAGCCTGGGTACAGCCCTCCCATCCCTCTCCATCCCCACCACATAGACTTGCCTTTCCTTGTGCAGGAGCTTAGCGGGGTGGCAAGAGGAATTCTCCTAACTTGGATTGGGTTAATAAGTTAAAATGCAGAGCCTTAATCCCTGCTGCTAAAGCAGAATGTAATTCAGCTTATAACCACAGCCCAATCCATGTGAATTACAATCACTTTAAATACAGCCAGGGCTAGCTGGGATTTAACATCCTCCCAAGAGATCCTGAAAATGGAAACTGGGACACAGCTCTGCTCTGGGTGAACCTGCCATCAGTGGGAGCCAAGGCAGTGGGGCAGAGGGATTTTATTACCTCCCAGGTTCCCTGGAGAGTGGGAAACCTTGGGTGCAATCCTTGGTCAGGGCACACAGCGGGAGAACATGTGGAGACTCAGGGAGGAGCTTATCTTCAGGGAGGGGAACTGAGGCTGCTGGCAAACCTAAAGCACTTTTATCTTTAATTTAGTATGTTTATCTCAAGAGATTCTTCAAGCTTTAAAACAAACGTAAGGAGATCTTAGTTTGTCTGGCAGCAGCTGGCCTCTGAAAGCAGGCAGATACAGTCTGGCAGCAGGGGTGGTAGAGAGGGCATGTTCTCTGCATCCTTCCTCCCAACTTTAACCTCTGTCAGGAGGAACCTTCTTCTCCTTCTGCCTGCTCAAAGAAACCAATAGAGAAGATGTATCTTCTCACAGCTTGGAACAGTGGGCATCTGGCAAGTGGTCCCATAGATGCTTAGGAAGATCTCTTCCTGCTTTCACTGTCAGGTTATTCAGTCCTGGTTTTCACAGCTTCATTATTCATTCCCAATAGGGAAAGAACAATTGTGTTCATTGTCTTCTTGCACTTGGCCCAGCCTGGAAAAGCAGAGGCTTGGGAGCCTGCAGGGGAGCAGCCCAGTCATTCTGCCACCACTCACCCACAAGCCTTCTCAGGAACCTTGGGCAGTGTCTGGAAGCATGGAAATTCAAAGGCTCTGCAGAAATTGAGGGTCTTGATGAATGCTCTTCCAAGCATTGAACTGGAAAGTCCTTGTGGGAACAAAGCATTACTCCTGTGGGCTGCCAGGCACAGATACAGAGTTCAAGGAGTCCAAGTTACCACATTGGTGGAGAGTTTATTTTCTAACCTCCCTTCTTCCCAGATTGGTGCCTATGTTCGGACCTTTTTAGGAACATTCTGATGTGTATTTTTCATGTCATAATTTATTTATTTTTTTTCAGTTTCCTTGCATTTCCTTTTCCCAGTGGTGAAAGGCTAGTGCTGTTGTGCTAATACCTAGCCAAAATGAGAGTTTGCAGTCATTTCTCAAAGCCTGGCATGCAAAATGCTTGATGTAGTGGGCTAGACAGCTTGTGAGTTTTCTGTGGGTGTGATGAGGGAATGGAAATGATCTGAGTTCTTGGGTGCTTTCCCAAACCCAAGCTAGCCAGTTTTCTATGTTTAGATACAGTTTACTTAGCAGCACTGTTAGAGTGGAGAGGAGGGTAGAGGGTTTTCAGGATCTGGAAGAGTACAACTAGAGTATTGCAGCCTGTGATAGATCAGCAGTGGTTTAGCAAAAACCTTGGGGCCTCCTATGAATGGCTACAGGGGCTTGCTGGGAGGTGGAAGGAGTGATGGAAAGGGTTTTGAATGGACCCCAGGAGGGTGTGGCTGTTCCTCCCCTGAGGACACTGGGAGTGCCCCAGGCCTTTTCTGAAGCCTTTCTTCCATACCTTCCATTCATTCATACTTCCATTCTTTCATACATTCCATTTCTTCCATACTTTCTTCCATTCTTCAAGGAGAGAAGCATACCTGAGCATGATAGAAGAAGCCACAGAAGTGCTGAAATGCCAGGATGGGTGTATAGACACCAGAGAAAGGAGTCATCCTAATGGTGCAGAGAAGCACCTTGGTTCACCTGAGCTGCCCAAACAAGCAGTGTTGGGAGAGGGGTTGCCTGAAGCCACCTGCCTGGCTATGCCTTAGCACACCCCCATCCCAAGAAGGGAAGCTTGGATCTAAGGTCAGCTTCCTCCCAGGCACTGGGTCTTAAGCCAGCAATGCTTGCTGGTGCAGCCCAAGACTGCTTCTGTTCCAGTCCAATACTGGGGCCCTGGGCTAAAGGAGGGTGAACTTCCAGCTGCTCAGCTAAATCATGCATATGGCTCCCTCCTAAATGGCTCTTGGATCCTTACAGACATAGACATATGATGAATCTCTCACCAGGCAGATGCACAAGCCCAGCCCAACAAGTTGTTCTTCTGACATCCTCCCTGTGTCCACTGAGATGTCCATGTGCATCACAGCTGTTGCCCCCTTGACAGCAAGCTAGGTGTTAATCAGACTTAGAGGTAAAAGATTTTTTTTTCTTTTGCTAAAGTCATCATAATATTTTGAATTTTTGCAGGGCTTTGCAATCACATTGCAAGATGCTGGATGCAAGCTGGCTGCTGTGCTGGGTGCCAAGGGCTAGTAGGGTAGAGCACCTCCCCACCTCCATCAGGAAAGCTGTCTTCTCCTGGACCCAAGCCAGCCTGTGATGTTCCCCCAGCCAAGCCAGGAAGCATAGCTGTTCCCACCTCCCAGGCCAGGATGAGAGGGCATGCTCAGTCCCCCAGGGTGATGCTGATATCTCACATCAATCTGAACATTTGCTTTTAATGGGAATGCTGCCCTGGCTGCAGGTTCATGCTTCCTGGGGAACTCCACCATGCAGGCCCTGGCAATTATTTCTTTAGGAGACTGTTGCTTCTGTGCATGTCTAAAGATGCCTGGCTGGAGAACAGCCTACAGCAGCCAAAGGGCAGGGGTTTTTTGGGGGATATTTTTTTTGTTGTTTGTTGATAGGCTGCTTTGCTAGTTTGCTCGTTTTAAAGGGCATTCTTATTAGTCTTCCTCTTTGGGAAAATGTTAAAAGGTATCTTTTCCATCAAGAGGCTGCCCATCCCTACCAGCAGCAGAACTCAGAGGCAGGCAGTGGGCAGGCTAGCCTGAGAGAGGGCATGGTACAGCATCCCTATTATACAGTGTGAAATTATCCCTTATCCCATGTGCTGCTCCACACAAGAGGGTAATGACAAAATTAGGCTGCAATACTGGGAGGATTAAGCAATTTCATGTGAGAGTCTGGCCCCAGCTGCAGTTTCTCCTGTGGTGGCAGAGCCATAAAGGCCACAAACAAAGGCTCCAGGAAGATCATCCTTAAAGAAGAGAAGGTCAGAGAGAGCAGGGCAACTGTGTGCTCTTCCCTTCTCCCTACAGTGGAGTGACTGGAACAGAGGGTAATACCAGGACAGACTGAACTCCTGATCTTGCTTTCCCCAAAGAAGACCTGACCAAAACTCTCTCATCAGCAATCATCCTGGTCCCTACTGATGCTGTGACATGGGTAGGTCCAAGACTGGCACTGGACTAGCCTTTCTGTCCTCTTCTCTGAATGGACCTCTCAGCTCTGTCACTGTTCAACACTTGAGATGCTATTTGAGAATAATAAATAAGCAAAATGCTTTGTCAGCATGGAAGCCCATCACACCAGCAGAGGCTGTGTTTGAAATAGAGAAGCAGTGCAGTTTCTGCTGAGGAACTCCCCCAGAGACAAAGCAGCTCCTACATTATTAACAATGGTGCTGATGAATCCCTGTTAATGAGACACACTCGCTCAGCCAGCCAGCAAAGTGGCCATGGCCCTGCTTCTCTCAGCCCCACACTGCAGCTGAGAGCAAGAGATGACTGTTTCTGGGGGGAAAATGGCAATGCTGTGCTGTAAGATTTAGCTACTTGCTCTAAAATTTGCTCATGTTCTTCTAGACATGTGGAAATCCAGTGTTGTTTCTCTTGTGCCTGTGAAAAGGGAAATAGAAGGCTGTCTTATCAATGATACAGGCTTGTGGCTAAGGGGAAAGATCTGCTCCTTGGCAGGTGCTTCCTGCTCTGCTCCAGAAAGTAAGGTAAGATGTGTTCTCAATTCTTAAATGGATCAGCCAGGGAAGTTCCTTCTTTTATGGCTCAACAGATATTGCTGTTAGGATAATCTTTTTTTTTTTTATCTTTTTTTTTTTAACTCAAGTTCATCTTGCTCCATTTATCAGCTCTCATTTTGGTCACATCTGGATGCAATTACTCTCCCACTGTGGTCATAATACCCCCTAGGGTACTTGTAAAATAGCATCTTATATACCCCTAGCTGACATCTAGCTGTCTTAAACTCTTTTGGTTTTTGCTGTCAAACCTCCTCTGAACTTTTCTAGCAGTGTAATACTTTTCAGACACTGTAGTACACTGGATGCAGAAAGACCCATCATCCTCCTGTGCATCCACAGTCCAGCATGCCATCACCCATGGTGCTGACACATTGCAAGCAAAGTAATTCCCCCAGCAGTGATGCCAAGCTACTTTGCTCTGCACTGCAGGTACTCTGATGCCTTCCAGGTGTCACAAATGATGTGAAACTTCTGATGTCATTGCCTTATGCAGAATGACTCTAATAACCTAATGCTTTCACCGTGGACTGTATCAACCTCCAACGTTCATCTGTGCAAGCAGAGGGCAAAGAAAACCCTGCAGGAGCTAGGAGGGCTGGATAGGTTTGCATAGGAGTAATTGGAGTGGGTCTTTTTTGTTGTCTTTAACAAACCTTGCAGATCTTCTGAGCAGTCTGTGGAGTGAAAGCATAGTCAGGGCAATTAAATGAGACAATGCTGGGAGGGTACAAAAGCTCCTGGCAAGGAATTTGCTGCACAGAAGTTATTGGTAAACTGAAAATATTTGTTACCTCTCCTATACTTTCCATTTTTAGGAATGTGACAAGAAGTAGCCTTTAGGCCCTGATTTTGGCAGCAGAATTTTGTAAAGGTCACACTGAGCTCCCATAAAAGATCAGGAAATGCCAACAAGATATTGGAGCAAATCTTGGTAATGTCTGCAGCACTGAGGATCCAACCCAGGGGTGCTTAGGACTGAAACAGCAAGAGGAGAGAGCATCCTCAGAGCCACCCTGGGCTGGGCTGGGACAGTCTCTTCAGAGCATGGGGGCAACAAAGACTGAAGAGGTAGGAAGTTCCCAAGTGTGGGATGGAGAGATGGAAGGGGAACATTCTCCCCCAAGCAGGAGACCAGCTTTCCTTCTTGCTTGTGCCTGTAATGATAGTCTATGATACAGCTTCAGAATTCTTTGCAGAATGGAAATACCTTGTTAATTGGTGGCAGCAGGTTAAACTATCTAAATTTTGCAAGCCTAGTGATTGCACATTAATCATCCTAAAAATGGAATAGGTTAAGGTAAGATGAGGCCTACTACTGATCCCTGTAGTGCTCCACCAGGCACCTCCTCCAGTATCCCAGCTCTTTAATTACCACCCACCTCGAGCTGGGGTCATCCTGCTGGTTTTTTGTCAGTGTGGCAAAGCCTCTTGAGAAGGCACACTGAATTCCTCTCCAAAGCACTATTTCACCAGAGGGAGTCTGTGTGTAGACCCATGCTCAGGAGAGCTGGGATCTACTCCTAGTTTGGCTGCTAACCAGCCGATTAATCCAGGATACAGACTTCACCTCTGTCATTTATTGCTACCCACAGCCTTGTGCATCTTGTGGAGCGGGGATGCTGCCTGCTACAGGGTTAGTGTCCTTCCATCATCCTCCCCTTCTTTTTTCCCTGTTTCCCAGGCTTTGCCACGCTACCCTGGTCCCAAGCACATCATGTGTGAGAGACGCACTGGGGCTGCAAAGAGGTTTTTGGGGCCGGGAGCCCCACGGGTGCCGTTGCCGTGCTCTGGAGAGCGAGGACCCGGCTCCTGCCGAAGCAAACCCCGAAGCGACAGAGCGGAGCCCCTGTTTGCAATTAGCCTCGCTATTTTGGAGGGGAATATCTGCGTACGGAGGTAACCCATGGCAACCATCTGCCGTGCCCGCTGCCGGGGGAGTGCGGGTGAGATGGGGGCGATGAGAGGGGGAAGCTCCCAGGTATTGGGCTCCAGCATCTCTCTCCGGGTCCCTCACCGGCTCAGCAGCGGCAGGCGGTGCCCCTGAGCCCCTCTGCATCCCCCGGAGCTGGATAATTTATGGGCGGCGGCGGCAGCAGCTGCTCCTCACCGTCCTGGCTTTGTTTGCAATTTGCCTCTAAATATAGCTGCAGTTTAAAGGAGGAAGGCGAGTTCCCGCCCGCCCATCTGCCCGCCTCTCTCGCTCCTTAATGAGAGGTCTCTCCTCGCCGAGGGCAGAAGGGGCAGCGCAGACAGGGGTGGTGCCCACGCGGCGACACCTTCTCCCTCCCGCGTCCCCGGGTGCCCTGCCTTGCTGGAGAACCTCTTCATCTGGTGGTTAAACCCCAGCCCAGTCTGGTAACAGTGTCCTCCTGCCTAGCCGGCTGTGCTGAGCACAACCCCTTCCCAGAGAAGCAGCTTTCCTAGGAGCACTTTCTTCCCCTCTTTTTTTCCCCCTCTTTACCAATAACTGCCCTCGTTGCATTAGTTCTAACAGAAGTGCAACTTCGAGAATGGTGGAAAAGATTGCCTGTGACCAGCACTTCAGATAACTGACAACATGCTAACAAAAAATATGCTCTCATTTATCCCCTGCTGCAGATTCCAGCCTCAGAAGAGAGTGGGTCCAGTGGGAGCAGCAGCATCTCCCAGCCCTGGGATGGGGTGCCCTGCAGCAGCCATGGAGCCAGGTAATAAATCCAGGCTGGGCACTCCTTATCCACACTCACACAGGTAAATGCAGGGCTCAGCTGTCCGTGGGATGTGTTATCCCAGCCCTTGCATTGCAGCTGCTGGTGTTGCAAGCTGCATTTTTGACCAGGGCTAACACACCAAGGGTCGAATCAACTCTGAGGCTGATGGGAAAGAAAGGACACTGAAGTGCTGACAAGGCACTATAATAAGTGGTGAGCAGAAATAAGAACCTACTTATGTTTTAAACATAACATTAATTAATAAAGAAAAGCATACGCTGTAGATACTATGAGCCCTCAGATACTGAAGAGAAAAAAAAAAGTTTTATAATTTAGAAACTGCCAGAAAGTGGTTCCTTAGACCTGGATAACAGCAACTGCATGTCACATCTGGGAAGAAGACTATGCAGTGTCACACAGACTAGCTCTGCCCCACAGAAGAAGACCTTTCAGAAAATAGTGTGAGGATAAAAGGAAAAGGTCATTTTCAGACTGCACCACTCCATCACATTAACATTAATTCAAGTTGGCCCTTTACTTGGGAGGTAACCGAACACAATGAAAAATTACTCTGGCCAATCTGGCAATGTACTTCAGCAAACCTATCTAATAGGTTTATTACAGTTTATTGAGCAAGTCTTAGCCCAGAGTAGATCAGAACAAATGCCAAAATGCTAAATGGCCTCAGGAATGATGGTATTTTGGAAAGAATTATTATGGCAGGATGGGTAACTCAGTGTCTACGGCCTCATGCTACCTCCATCCCTGCCAGAAGAATTAATGGCCAAATTTCCTTCCAAGCTTCATAGCCCATTGGACTAATACAATAGGGGCCAGCCTGTCCAGCACCTACAGTACCTTCAGCTATCCCAGCCTGGAGGATCCTTTACAGTTGTTTTTTTAAGGTTATTTTCATAATTAGAAACCATGCTTCTGTCTTTCCTGATATGCACCAAAGGAAATTCCCTTCTTCCAATGTAGCAATGAATGATACTGGGCCACAGCCCTTGCAGGAAGAAAACTTGTGTTCCATCTCTTGGGAGTGTCACAGTTAGCTCTGGCTCAGAAAGAGTTGGCAAACACTTTGTTCTTCATGGAAAAAAAAAAATCAATCTCTAAGCCCTGTAAAAAAAAAANAAACATCCAATTACTATATATGGAAACACAGTTAGGGAGAAACAAAATAGCAGAAGGCTCCACCAACATCTGCCTGCAATCTTAATTCCACTCTGCCTGCCAGATCTAGATTTCTTTCATGCAATACCCATACTAAGGGTTTCTTCTAGTAACAATCTCTCTGGCAGAGAAAGTTTCAAGAATGCATCTCTTCTTTCCTTACTGTCCATTATTTATGTTCCTAGAGTGAAAATAGAGTGCTGAAGGGTATCCCTAGGGATTTTCCAGGGATTCATGATGTTTCAGTGCAGGTCTTCAGAATCCCTTTATTTTATGCCAATTTAGGGTCTCTTTTTATGGAGTGGCTGTGCCTCAGCCACCTGACATTTGTGTGACTAGTAATGGAGTACTTGCAAGCTTATTTGGAATCAGCCTCTGCTTCCATCTCTTCTAGAAGTCAATCAGTTGAAGAGTACTCACAAACTTCCATTGAACTGTTCTCCAGATTGCTCAGTGTATGGGTTCTTAGCATCCTACAGCAGTTTCTCTTTTGGATCCTCTGTTCCTCAACAGAATGACTTGCAACATGATGTATCTTAAAAAAATATATATAAAAAACCCAGGTAATGAACTGGCAGGACAAAGACAAATGAGATTTGTACTCAGTGATGTTTCTAAGGAACTCTGCTCCTGCTGTTTGCAGAACTGAGGGTGTTGAAGAGGGATGTCACTGAAGTAGAAGTCTCTCCTTGGCATGCCAGACCTTGATTCCAGAGAAGCAAAGGAGAGGGAAGAAAACCAGAAGAAATCAAACATGACCATATTTTTTTCTATATATGAACATAATGGTTAATGTTACTTGAGTGGTGTGTTGATAGCACAGGGCCTGATGACTTCTAGTGGAACTCTGTGTTAACAATTAAATCAAAGACATTCCAGGCTTATCTCATTATCCCTCGTGTTAGCATCATCCCCTCATCTCCATTTTTCTTCCTCTAGGTAAGCAGAGGAATTGCCTTTTCACTCTGTTTTAATTACAGGAGCTGCATGACCCTTCCTGGAGCAGCTGTCAGAGACCATACCACTGGAACATCACCAGGCCAGCAGGCTCACAGAAAATATGTAAGTAGGTTACATGGGAGTGGGGGAGACCATTAAACACAGCAGGACCCACTTAACAGAGCACCTGTTAGAGGAACAGAAAGTGGTAAGAAGATGAATCAGGAGGAGAGAGCAGTAACTGGGAGGCTTTGCTCTTTCTAACAAACCCTGGCTAGGCTCAGAGGAGTGTGCAAAGGTGGGCAGTGAGGGGGACTGGGAGTGCAGGAGCTGAGGGGGTTTTGATGCTCACTGAGGCTTGTGCTGCTACAGTAAATAAATCAGAGAGCTCCATTGTGCTCTTGCAGTCATTGCTCCTGCAGTCATGGCTGGCTGGAGGGCTCACACAGCTGATACCTTCTCTGCTGTTGGTGGAAAGTCTTTACTCTGCTCCAGGAGAGCATGGAGCAGCTTGGCCCCTGCATGCAGCTTGCATGCTGAAGGATGCTGTGCCTAGCCAGCTCCCACAGGCCCCTGATGTTGGGGAGAAGGAACCTTGCCTGCATGTTCCTCTCCTGCAGATACAGGGATACAGGCAATGGGTGTTCTCCCCTTCTGGCTGGACCTGGTCCTTGTAGCCCTGACCATGGTCTGGGCTCTGCACTGTTTCCACTGTTGTGGAAAAATCAAATCCCACCAGGAGCTCCCCTCTTAACAGAGATTCACCTGGCAGCTAAACCAGCCTAATGCTGCTGCTGAAACCCTGTTTGGACCTTTAATCTAGCAGATAAAGACCCCTCAAAAAACAACTGGACATCTTCCTGGTTGTTTCTCATAGAGAAACAGGTCAAGGAAGGAGCCAAAGGGGTGTCTCTGCCAGGCAGGTTTGGGGAAACTGGGCAGGCAATAGGCAATGAGGCTTGGGCTGTTGCATGTGTGCCACAAATGCAGCTGCTGCTGGTGGCATGTGGGTGAGAACAGACTTGTTTTTTATCTGTGTCATTGTGCCTGTTCAGAATGTCCCTAGTTCAGGGGACAGTGGTGGCAAAGGAGGAACAACACACTGGTTTTTAGATCTAGTCTCCTTTTTGATTGCTTTTAGGGACTTCAGGTATATTTAATCTTTTCTCACAAAATATATTTACATTCTAAGTTACTAAAGGTGGTGTTTTGACATTGCACTAAATAGATTAAGGATTGCCTCATCTTTTGGAGAGAGGTCTTGCTGGTCACCTGGGGAGCACCTCCAGTATTTGACTAGCTGGGTAATGTTTTCCTTTTCTTTACCAGTGGTAAAACTGCACTTGGTTATATTTCAGTATGAGGATTTTTTTTTCCATCAAACCTTGTATTTATATAATCTATCTGCTGACAGTTATATCCAAATCAAACATCTAAATAGGATTAATGCAGGCAGCTTATTAACTGGCTCTTGAGGAGGACCAGGAATTTATGTTTATCAACCATAACAGTGAAGCTGGCGTGTCTGACCCCTACAATTTATCCTTGAAAAATACTATACAAATAACTTTCTTCTCCAGTGAAAAGTAATTTCACATTCACTGCATAATAGAGAAAAGCACAAACTAAAATAGCCAGATCTGAATATCAGAATGTATTTTGGGTTCTTTCTTGGTGACAGGAAGAAGAACATAATCATAAGCAAAATAAGTGCCGAGCCATATTTAACCCTCTCAGCACCCCAGCAAGACCAAACATAACTCTTCCAAGCTTTCTGAACACAAAAATTTTGCCTTGCTACAGAAAAAAATACACTCTGTTCAGTTTTGGGTCCATCTCTTCCATTGCAAAAGAATTACTCAGTGATGTCTCCTGCCCTCGGGTGGGATTTAGTTGCAAAGCCAAGTGAAACCTGTGCAAAAACTACCTAGATAGCTCCTAGATTCCAAAGAGACAGGTAGGGTGGTATGTCCAGGACTCTCCAGATGAGGCTTATGTCTGGATGTGATGGTCCTGTACAGTTTTGTACAGGGGAATGTATGGCCATGGTGACACACATTTTTCCACTCCCTACCCAGGAGGATACCTCTGTGCTAATTCAAGTTCATCCTATGGAGATAATGACCAAAAGTACAAGTTCTTACTTGCTGGTGGTTACCAGCAGCCTGTTTGCAGTGTTGATGAGTCCCAGTGGTGTTCTTGATGGGCAGTGTCTCCAGCTTTTTAAATCATCCTTCCAGACAGGTGATTAGTTCTCTTACTGGCACTTCACCTACGGAAACGAGAACTGAAAGGGCTAACTGATCATTTTGCAGAGTAATTTATGCATGTAGTCCAATATAGCTCATATTCCTCTCTCATAATTGGGGCAAATTCCATCTCTAGAAGCTCTTCTTCCAAGAGAGGATTAATTATCTAAACCATCACCTGTCTAACATAATTGAGCTGCTATTTATTTCTGACATGCTCATGTCAGTAGAAGGCTTTCCAACCTCGCAGAGATATTGGGAGGTTTCATTTATACAATACTGTGAGATTGTCTGATCAAAGGCATACAAGTGGAAATCATTACTGTTATTTTCAGACATGTCTTTAGTCATAGACTCTCCCTATTCATTGCAATCATTGCAATTGTAAGTCAGAAGTGGGTTCCCTCACCACCTGGCCACTATGTACTCTTGTACTCTCTGACTGTTGCTGGTACAGTGAAATTTCTCCTGCATTCCACCTCTCTGTGACACAAACATTCAGCTTCACTTTATGTGCATTTGTTTCTGCAGAGATGGTATTGAACTGTTTTATTCTCTCCCACTAGGAAATGAGGATAATACTTAGAGCTGTCGATGCAGGGACCATTCAGGGTGCTGAGATGACTGAGTTTTGTCCCTACCAGTGGAAAATATGCAATGAGTTATTTAAACAAGGGGATAGAGGAATTTGCACTTCCAACTACATAAAGGAATAAACTTGTTAATGCCCTGTCTTCTTGACAATGTACAGCTCTTTTCTCTGATCATGTGCTAGTCCCAGTGTTGTAATAGTTTCAGGCCAGAAGAACTGTGGGATCTGCTGTCTGTTATTTTTATGGGCTTTGGCCACCTCATACCATGATTAAGTTGGTCTATAATCTCTCCCAAAACCAAGGCACATGAACTTCTTTTTTCTCTCCTCTCTCTTTCATCTGTAAATGGGAAGTGTGGTGAGTGAAAGCAGAGAAACTGCAGAAAGGCATTGATGGAGGCCCACTAGACTAATCTGAGATCTCTGCTGAGGATCCTAGATCCACTAGGGACAAGGAAGCCCACCTATTGCACTCCTGGGTTTTGTTTCAGAGACTAGATCTTTTATTCCCAAAAGATGACAAGTACACAGGATGGAGTGGCTTTGCCCAGTAGCTTGGTCTATCCAGCCTGAAAATGGCAATGGAAATCTAGTTTGGTTTAGAGCATAGTGATTTTGGGTCATGGAAACTATGAGAGTGCCAAGAAGATGTTGATGTTGATGACTGCCTCAAGTGACAGCAAATCTCTTACACTCCAACCATGGTGTTCATAGTGGTGCCTTCATCTCAGCAGCTGCAGGTAGTGATTCTGTTTCCACATGGTTGTCTCATTTGGCTTAAGTCCCCTGTGTAGTAGCTCTTGCTGCTTTTATAAATGCTAAAGTGTTTCCTAACTCCCATGCCAGGGGTTCAATGGCTCAGGAGGACAGGAATAGGGGTGGAGCTTTCCCATATAAAATCACAAATTCTAGTCTGGGCCCAGGTCATGTGAAAGTTGTTGTCACCTAGAATTTCAATCTACCTATATTTGCCCTGCATGATTAAATATTCATGCCAGGATATTCTGCCATGCACGAGGAGAATACTCAATGTAACCTCACTGGAAAGACTGTGTTGCAGATGTAATAAGTGTCCCACTGCTTTCTGAAATGATTTCTGCATTTGTCAGTCATCCAGCTTCTCTCTCACAGACACCAGTCTAGTTCCAGATATCCACATGATCACCCCATTCCCAGACATTGCTTTTCTTTACATGCAAGCACAAAACAACCCTCTGTATCTTGCCTGATAATGCAAAGGGCATAACATGTTACATAACCTTCTCACTCTCAGAAGTGGGTGATCCATCTGAGAAACAAGAGACTGCTGGGGAGCAAACCCTTTTCTAAGGATCACAGCAGAGCAGCTTTCAGTGCAACTAGCTGATGGCTAATTTGCCTGGGGCTGGCAGACTGGTGCTTTCAACAGCCCAAACTTCACTTAAAAAAATTATAGTGATTAAGTAAATGCAGCTATAATGGAAATCTTTACTCTGCATATTACAAACCAAAATGGCCATGAAGGGAGCAATTATGAAATCTCAGGACTGTGGTGAGGGGAGGAATCATTTGAGCTGTGCTGTTGTTTGTTTTTGTTCATCATTTATTTCCCCTGGGAAGCCTGGCTCTGAAGCAATCTCTGCTGCATTGAGAGATTCTTTACATTTTTGTTAACCCAGTTTTCCATCCAGTCTTGAGCTAGATGGGAGGAAATACAAGGGGTTTACATAAAGTCACAGGGTGTGATGGACTACATTGGGGAAAGATTCCTAGATCCAGTTTTTGATTCCCATTTTAAACCCACAACACAAGTTGCACATCGATTGCTCTCTCACATTCTCTGTTAATCTTCAGTGACATGACTGATTTTACAAAGACTTGGGAGATCTGTGAAGGTGATGCAGGAGTAGCAATGTTAAAGTTGTGCTAATGGGAACTGCAATGATAGTTCAGAGACAGTGGTCTTCTTCCCTTTCTGGAGATATGCAATTGGTCCTGGTGGGTCTTTGGAACTTGCCTGATTCAAGAAAATTATAGTGTAAAGCAGCACCAGGCTTTCAGCTTCAGCTGCTTTTTGCTGATGTTTGTTCAAGACCAGAGGGAAATTATCTGGTGGACTAGTTGGCTGTTAGTAGAAAATTGCCTGAGAAATGGAGAATGCAGCAGAGAAAAGGTTGGTGAATGATGGGATGAGTGGTAATTCCTACATAGCAAAAAGACTGATGCTTTCCAAAAAGCCAATATGCTTCCCAAATGTGTATAATAATGCAAATTCAGGAGCTGCTTCAAGGGCAGAAACCAACTTGGAGATCTTTTACTTGACTGAACAAGCTTAACTAAAGAAAGAAAGTCTAGCATTTCCTTTGGGGCCTGCTAAAGCTGCAGGTCTATCAGCCTGTGCTCAATGTTTGAACCAACTGATGTACAGACATGATGGCTAAGCAAAGCAATTGGCTACCAAATGATGATTGTTCAAGATCTCTATGTGAGGACAAACATTGCTGTTAACAGCTTACTGTGTTTTAGGAATGGAGAGCAACCCACATAGACTTGAAAGAAAAGAACAGAAACATTTGGCAATTCCTATCACACGTCTGTGTATTAATGAAGAAAACTTCCCTGGTAACCACCCAGGCTTTACCCTGGCACCATGGTGAGCACATCCCAGAGAGATGCTGTGTGAAAGAGAGGACAAACTTTCTCCTTCCCCAGCCAAAACACACTCAATTCAAGTAAAGGGCCTCGGTTCAACTAGCTGGCTGTAGCCAAGGCAGTCTGAAACTGCAACAAAGTGGGTGATGTATAGGGAAGAAGGGACTGAGTTTGGAGGACAAGGGATTGTGGACTGAAAGAATAGACTGAGTTTGGAGGGACAGGAATAAATACAGCAGGGTTTTGGCAGCAGGCTACAGCCATTGCCTCAGCAAGCTAACCAAAGCAAGGGAACCTCAGCACACGTGCACAAAAGGAGTTGTTACTATTGCTCTTATTCCAGGGCAATAATCAACCACATACCTGCAGCTTGGTCTGAAATCACCCCTTCATTCATTCACTCTTTTTTCAGGAACCAATTAAATCCTTCCCAAAGAGATGCTACATGAAACAGAGGCTTTTCTGAGATTGCTAATGGTTGTCACCCCAGCAATAATCATAATGAATCACACTTGGGCTCCTGTTGAGCTCATATTTTCAAAGAGCTGTAGCTTCTTGATCCATTCATTAATATTAATTAGTGTGAAGTCACATTTCATTTCCCACTTATGTGTCCAACCTGCAGTATCCTTGTATGTCCTGTGCTAACGAACCAGATGCCATTTGTGGCTGGCACAAAATAATTAGCTAATAGTTAAGGAATATGTATCTCAAGTTAGTTAAATATTTATGCCAGACTTTTTCCATTTTGGCTCCCAGCTCTCATTTGGGGGTTGCAGTGCAATTTAGGAAGAATATGAAAAAGTTTTCACAGTTTTATGCAGCAAGCTTTAATTATACATTGTCCATATGGATGCAAATGCTTGATGATATACAGATGTTGGCAATGAATTGACCACCAGGTACCAGAGTAGAAATAGCACTCTTCAGCAAGCAGATAAAAATCTAATTCCCTTGTTGTGACTGGATGCTGCATAATGCAACAGTCACTCTTTTGCTTCTGATCCAGCCTCTTCTGCTCAATCAGAGGCCCTAGCTGCAAAATACCTGTAGGCAAATGAATTTAGAAAATGGGCAGGGCTGGAGAGAGGGCACATGTGGCTTTAGAAGTAAGTGGGTGTCACATCCTGCATCCTCCCTGGAGCTGATTTCTGGCAGTGATAGAGATGTCTGTATTTCTGAGTCTTTATTTTTTGTCTATAACATCCCCAGATCCACAAGGATCCCCAGATCTTTTGCTTTATCTCCTGGGAACCCTTTCACACAGTCCTGTGTTGTAACATGCAAGAGCCAGGACTAGGAGCCAGGACCACATTATGAAAAGTAGAATGAGCTGCACTTGGGAATGAGACAATAACTCTGAGATGTTGTGCAGTGCATTTCTGCCAGGTTGCTCTTGTGTGCTATGTGTTTGGTTCTGTGCTGCATGAAGCTGCTGGGCAGAGAAGCTTGCTACACTGAAAATGAGCTCCAGCAGAGACATTCACCACCCTGCTCCTGCTGGCCACTGAAGGGGTCTGGGACCTTGGAGATATTATGATGAAGAGCAGGGACATCCAGTGCTCCTCTGAGCTGCATGGGAGCTGGGACAGCTGGTGGTGTGAAAAATCAAGGAACATATTCCCTCTTCTGACTGCTGGTGTCATAGAATCATAGAGTGTTTAGGGCTGGAAGGCAAAGGTCATCTAGTGCAGCCCCCTGCAGGGAGCAGGGACACCCTCAACTAGCCCAGGCTGCTCAGAGCCTTGGCCAACCTCACCTGGAATAGCTCCAGGGATGGGACCTCAACCACCTCCCTGGGGAGCCTGTGCCACTGATCCACCACCCTCAAGGTAAAGTACTTTTTCCTGATATCCAGTCTAATGTCATGTGGAGTCATGTGGAGCTGTGTTTGTGTTTGTCATTCCTGGTGCACCCCCCACTGAAGGAGCAGAGAATGAAGCTGTCATGCAGGGATGGTGCAGGACTGTTAGCCAGGTATCTCCTTGAGGGTATGAACAGAACTTTATATACTGCTTTACACATGAATAACTTTGATATATGAGGTCCTGCTGAAGGCAGATTTTTTGCTTAACTAACCTAGCTCTCTAGTGTCCTGACCTTCCACTGTTATCAGTGTAGAGAGGGTTTGCTTTTGCCTACTCAGAAGCTCAGAACCCCCAAATTATCTGTACTGTCTTGAGCACATAATTATATTGAGCTGATCACTGTAATTTCTAGGCAGTTTCACCTTATGGTGCTCTCAGGTGCAGTCCCTGAACCAGCTTTGATGAGGATACAGTTCTACTGAAGTTTTCATTTTCTATCTCAGGCTTGGGTAGGGAAATGATGTGGGGGAAGGGGTAGTGTTGGCTAATGCCTATGTTAGAAATAATACAAGGAGAAGAAGTGCTTGTGATCATCTTTTATGTGAGTGTCATAGCCTCTAATCAGGTGAGAAGTCTGCCTTGTTAGCTGCATCTGGGTCATGAGAAGGAGCAGTCACACACACCTTTTCTATTTCACCTGAAACCCTTGTGCTCTTGCCTTTGAGCTTGCCCAGTTTTATAGGTAAGCAGAAATGGACTTACTAGGTAGATGAAAAGACTTCTAAAAGATATGTGGGTGCTGTAGTAGATAGTGTTGTACTTCACTAAACAGAGTCAGCCTGTGCTTTAGTGATCCAGCCTTTACAGGCAGGGTTCTGTTGGGTTGGGTTTTTTTTTCTTTCCTTTGGGCTAAATTATGAAAACCGTGAAGGATTTCTTGAGGTTGCAGTTAAATTGCAGTTTTTGCCATTCCAATCTGCTGTTCCATCTCTGCAGGCAAAAACAACTGCATTTTCCCTGCCACTCCTTCTGTGCTGTGAAATAGCTGTCATGCTCTACCCCAGAGATAGTTGCATTGTTGCGGGGGAAGAAATGTTTTTTCTGTCCATGCACGAAAGTGAATAGATAAATCTCTTGAGATGAAGAGGCAATTATTTTATCCTAAAGAGTGGGTAGTGGATGGAGGAAAGAGAGAGGTGTCTACAGTGAGCTATAGCTTAAGAATCCGTGCAAGATATTTATTCCTTGCAGAGGCAAAAGAGAGCAGTCCCACAATTTTTCTTCTCCCAGGTCAGGAACACAAGAGTGACACCACAGTAACTCACTTCTTCTCTCTTGAGACGTGGCTGTAAAGGCAGTGGGTTTAACTTATTGTATTTAATAAGGAGGTGAGAGACAATAAAGCAACAAAGTGAAACTTATGTCCACAACACAGCAGGAAGGGGAAAGAGGTTAGACAAAAGTCTGAATTCCACGTCTGAAAAGTGGAAAGCAGGAGTTTACTGGTTAGAAAGTACTTAGCCCACAGAGCTGGCCCTGACCATGATAGATGCACTGTCTCTTTGGTTACCTACAGCTAACATCTTTCCTATTCAATTTTTCTTCCATGGCAAAGAGCTCTGCTCTTTGCATTGCCATGCAGAACTGCTGGCACTAGGAAGGAGGAAACCAAAGTAATCTTGGCTCAGGGATGAGATAGTACTGCAGGATTTAGTTTTTTGGGACCTGATTTGTGTACTTTAATATGTCCAGCAGTGATTTGCAGGGTCTTTCTTGAAAGGGTTCTTGTGGTGGAGCACCCACAAGGGCAGGGAAGTGATGCACAGGCAGGGTGCTCCTTGGGCCTTGAGAGCTACTCTCTTGATAAGGAAGAAGTTAAAGAGCAGGGAGTGGGAAAACCTGGGAATGATGCTAAGGAAGATATTTGCTTTTTCGTTGCTCTATAAACTTTCATAAAGGTGCATTACTGGTGTTGGCCACACTACCCCACAGCATAAGGGGTGGGTTCTTGTTTGCACTGAGTCCAACTGAAGGCCTGTGAGTGTTCTGCTATCTGGGCTCTGTGCTTGAGGGCAGAACAGCTGATGTGCAGCTCCAGGTTTCCAGCAAAGTGCTAGGAGGAGGATTTCAGTGCATATGTGCCTTCCTGTCTTCTCTGGAAAGTGTCTCCTCTATTCTTTGCTAACTTGGAAAGAGGAAAGCATGAAGGGCCAGGAAAAGTAGGTAAGCAAACAGCTCTCTAGCAAAAGTTCCTAAGTAAAGAAAAAAACCCTCTCTTGCAGTCTGGTGAGAATAACACACAGTGTTCTAGTTACTGGGGGCACGGGTGAAGGGAGCTAGTGAAGATGCCAGAAAAAGAGTGAAGCAGGCGTCAGTGCATGGTGGTGATCTACTTTTAAGTGATACCAGAAAAACCTATTAAATAAATAACCTCAGCACCCAGGAAAATGTGTTAAGAGGTTTATTCATGTAGGAAAAGCTTCATCTTATAAATATAGATAAGGGCTTCTTTTCCTCCTTCTTCTTTTGGATTTCCTATACAGAAAACACATTTGGACTGGAATTTCCCTTCTAAGAAGCTCTATCTAGTTATGCTGCTTTCTGTCTGGCAGGACTACAGGGTCCATGCTGCAAATGGGGTAGCTCAGGGTGATGAGTCCTTCCTAACACACATCCCACTATATCCTGTTCCAAGCACCTTCTGCAAAACTTTATGCATGTGCTGCCTTGTGAGAGGACTGCTAGCTTCACTTTGCAACAGGACAAAGGGTAATGGTTTTAAACTAAAAGAGGGTTGATTTAGATGAGATATAAGAAGACATTTTTTACAATGAGGTTGTTGAAACACTGGAACAGGTTGCACAGAGAGCTGATAGAATTCCCATCCCTGGAAACAGTCAAGGTCAGGTTGGATGGGGCTCCAAGCACCCTGATCTAGTTAATGATGTCCCTGATTATTTCAGGGAAGTTGGACCTTTAAAGGTGTCTTCCAACCCAAAGCATTCTATGGTTCTGTGATTCTATGAATCTTTTCAGGATGTACCTGCTGCTGGGCTGCTGCTGAGTGACCTGTGAGAGAGGGGAAGATACACAAAATGTGGAGCTTCAGATCTCACTCTTATTTTTTTCTTCTTTCTCTCAATACTTTCACTTTCAGGCCCTGCAGAGCACCTCAGGTGGAAATACTGTCGTGGAGATTAAGTAAACCTTCTATCTTTCAGTTTGCCACCTTCCTTCCTCAATGACTCTTGCCTCTTTGAGAGGGCAGAACAGGACCTGTCTCATTTCCCCAGCCTCATCTAGCAGGAAAAATCCAACCATTACTTTCATGTTGAACACAAGTCAACCAGTGTCTCATCTTTACATCCATCTTCTTTAATACAAATTATAATTGAATTCTCTTTCTTTGTTGATGCTAACACCAGCCTGTTCTTGCCCACAGTTCTCCCAGGTGATGCCTTCCATGATCTCCCCACGCAACATGACCTGCACTCGGGGCCACCATGCACCTGGTCCTTCCACCCTGGCTGCCTTCCTATCCACACAACTTGTATTATGTTGCTGACATGCAGTCTTCCTAGCCATTTGCATGCTGAAGCACTCATCCAGACTCTTGACATCCCATAACAGTCATCACCCTTTCCTTCATCCTAGACAGGGAACTTTTAAAGACACCCTCCACTGGGTCATCCTCCTTGTGCTTGGCTCCCTCTCGGTTGCCTTGACTTCCCATGCCTTTATCATTTTCAGTTGTTCCTGGGTTGCCCTTTTCCAAATGATTTGGGAGGCATGGAGGTCTGTGCTACCCTTTCCTTCAAAGTTCTTCAAATATTATTGCACTGTACCTATCTGACTATTGTTGCCAGGGAGGAGCCTGCTGCAGACATCCTGGGCAACTTGGTCTAGGTGATCCTGCTCAGGCAGGAGGGCTGGACTAGATAATCTTCTAGGTCCCTTCCAACCCCTAGTATCTATGATTCTATGAACCACAATACTCTATTGTCATCCCTTTTCACATCCCCTCTAA
The DNA here is from genome assembly GCA_013401355.1 of Ceyx cyanopectus. Taxonomy (NCBI): domain Eukaryota; kingdom Metazoa; phylum Chordata; class Aves; order Coraciiformes; family Alcedinidae; genus Ceyx; species Ceyx cyanopectus. The sequence continues at coordinate 65,657 of VYZU01032544.1, read as the reverse complement.
GTTCATTTTGTGTGTGTCTACAAAGAAGTAAATAACTGCAAATGTAGACACTCTTGTGGCTTAATCACAATGACTAACATTGCCTCATGGCTTCTTTATGCTCCTCTATCTACATCCATCTGCTGTTGCTTTGCTTACCAATTGATAACTGTGATTCAGGGCATTTCCTCTCCATCTCCACCCTGCCTGCATGGTGGCCCCAAGCAATGACTGTTGCTCAAAGGGCTATGACAGCTTCCAAAATCACAAAAGAACTCTAGAGATGGAGCAACTCATCTCCTGATGGAACAAGGAAGCTTCCTCTTATGAATATTAAGGACTATCCCATGGGTGTGAGTTGTGAAATAAAATGATGATACCATGCTTGTGTTATAATGCTGTTGTATTTGACTGCTGAGGTGAAAGTGAAGTTAGCTTATAACCAAGTGGTAAAACTCCCGCCTTGCTCCTTCTTGGGTGTTGTTGCTGGTCTGAGACACTTGCAAAAAATCCATTTTTCTAGATTTCTATCAGAGTGCCAAATCTGGTCTTTCTTGGCTTTGTCAAGACCTCTGATGCGAGTTCTGTCTCTGCATCCATGCAGCCCAGAACAAGTGCAAGTGCACATACTGGCAGCTCTTCCTCTCCTGGCAGGGGTGCTTGCTAGAAAATCCATGAAACACTGCAGTGAGCATTACTTTGCCTTGTTTCACACACACACACACCCCCACACACACACACACACACACCCACACACACACACACACACACACCCCGCAGTAGGAAAAAGAGAGGTGCAGCAATTAGCTCATTATCCTAAAGCAAGGCAGAAGGAAAGCTGATGTTAGAGTGCAGGGGTCAGGCTGACCTCTTCCCTGTCCTCAGGACTGGCTGCTGCCCTGTCAGTTGTCCCATTGACATGGGGACTGGTGCTGAAGGATGGGCAGCAGACGATGCTCCTTCCTCAGCTTTGGCTGCTCATTGCAGAGTTAGCTCCAGCTTGAAACTTGTGTCTGCAAAGGAATGAAAACAATACTTGAAAGAACACATAGCAGAGCAAACGTCTCTTCTTGAAAAGCAGTTCATGAACTCTACCAGCTGGAGCCAAAAGCCTTTTTAGGGCAAGTGGTGGTTTCCCCTTGTCCCCTGGGGAAGAAAGCTCTATTACAGCTTATCCGTCAAGTGAGGGCAGAAAGGAAATCTGGCATATGTTTTACCAAAGCAACATTTCAGATTTTTCATTTGCAGCCCTGCTCTACATCACATTTCCACGTGGGTGGGATGATCTGGATGGCTCCATCACTGAAGACAAAAAGCCTGTCCTTGCTGTCTGGCCAGAGTGATTCGGCAAATAGTGAGTTGAAGCTGGCTTTGGGTGTTTGTGAAGGAATCACAACTAGGTCCTGCCTCAGGGGAGCTCATGACCTCAGTTCTCTCCTGCTCTGTCCCTTGAGCTGTTTTTTCCATCAGGGTAAAGTGGGAGTAAGATAATATCCCTGGGATTTTGGAACCATCTGTATCAGGGCCAGCTTTAATCACAGCAGTTGCTTCCAAGCAGAAAATTGCTGAGGACAGCAGATCAGCCTGGCAATAAGCATCCTGCAAACATGTTGCCTCTTCTCCCAGGTTTGCCCTGCACCTGCCTTGTATCCAGCAATTCAGCCACTGCTGGGGCAGGAGACAGAGAATGGCAAGGGCAGCAGCAGAAGACTGCTTGGCCTCCCTTCTCCCCATGGCCAGACCTTCTATGAAGAAGTGGTGCAGAGGGGGGATGACAACAAACAAGCTTTCAGACATGGGAAGTTATTTTTTCCCCTTTCTTGAGCAGCAAATATCATATGACCCACGTGGCAGAGAAACTCTTCCCAGAAAGCAAGTAGACAGCACTGGGAAGTGAAGTGGCCACAAAACTGTGCTGGCTGTTGCTGTGTTGCATGCATGCAACTGGCAGGTTCAGACAAGAGGGCTGAGGAAACCCTGGAGCAGGATGGGCCCTTCACCTCCACCAGACATGATGCCTCTGGAGGTGCAAGACATTGTCAAATGGGCAGGATGGAAAGTAGTGAATCAGTCAGCCCTGCTCCATAGTGAAATTGGTGGCTGTTCCCCAACATGGTTTCTTGTTTGCCCAGAATTTAAAGGGTTGATGATAAAGAGGAGAGGAGAGAGCTATCCCTGTTTCTCTGGAGAGGGTTTTTGATTCCATTCTGTTCTGGAGGTGTCATTTTGCTTTTCCATCTGTCATCCTACCTGCTCTAGTGTTTTAAGGGTGGTACAGGCAAGCTTCTACCTATAGCTCACCCCAAGGAGATGGGGCAGTGTTTGCTCTGCCAGTGCAGTGATTTAAAAAACCTGGCTGCAGCACTAATGCATGAAACCTGTTGCCTCCCTTGGGAGAGGAAAAGTAAGTGGTGATGAGTCATTTTCAGTGCAGTTGCCATTTTGTTGCCTGCTTGTGCTGCAGGTAAGCATGTGCTGTGTGCTTTCAGTTTGGGTTGGAAGCAAGATAGCAAAGCCTGCTGTGTTTGGGAATGGCAACCCCATGGAGGTGTGCTCCTTGGAGTGAGAGTTGAAATGCTGAGGGAGAATGAGAGCAAGCTGGTGGAGGGGATGAACACAGGAGCAAGTCTCATAATTTAACATTCAGGAACCTTGGCAGAAGGTGAGACTCCTGGGCTTTCATTCCTGCTGTCATGAATATTTTAGAGTTTATATAATGATTCTTAAATGTAAAACACAAAACAACCCTGAGAGTCAGGGAATGGTTCTCCCTCCTAGATGAGTCCAAATAATTTGGTTATTACATAAAGGTGACCAACGCCCACAGCAAACTGCAAGCAGAATTACTGTTATCTTCCAATAGCAGCTGCTATCTTGCTCTCAGGCCAATATTGAGAGACATATGAATTGGCTTCAATAACAGAAATGAAGGTGTGGACTCTGAAACCTAATGATTACATATTTCATCCAGAGTAACAATCAAAGTGCTAGCTGGCTGAAAGAAGTTTTATGATAAATGACAGAAGCTGAGAGCTTACTTTTCTTTTTTTTTTTTTTTTTTTTTGTACAGTTGCCCAAGACTGTTCAGAAAGAATTCAGACACACCCAAAGACTCTCACATTGTTAGATTGATCTAGGAAATAGATTTTCTTTCCTCAAAATGATTCTGAGGAAAAATGTGAAGTGCAACCAGGAGCTGAAAATCTTGTGGGATGGGAGGCTAAAGGTATAATGGGAAAAAGGTGATTTTTTTTATTTTTTTTTTTATTATTTTTGCTGCTGAAACACCCATTATTTTTCTGGTTGCCACTGAAAAAAAGGTTGATAGTGAAAAAGTCTATTTGACTCATTTTTCTATGTCACTTTTCTTTCTGTGAGGTAAACAAAGATAACTGTGGCTCCACCAATAATTGTGAGGCTTGGAGTAGACCTTTTACTCTCTTGCCTTATTCTGGCACATGTTCAATCCATGGGGAGGTCTGAATTAAGCAGTAAAACATCCCAAAACTGGCACTTAAGCTTGATTTTGGTAGGCAGGATTAGAAAGCAGGAAAAAAACCCAACATTAATTCCTGCATGTACTTCAGGCAGATCTTACTGAAGCTTGGAAGGTCCCAGCAGCAGCTGCAGGTCTGTCTGGCTACAGAGCAGAACCTACAGCAGCTTGGCCAAGGAGCACCTGGGGCCTTGCCTCTGTCATTGGTGCTTAATGAGCCCATTCCTCTTGGCACCAAAGGGCTCTCTGTCCCTGTAATTTGTGCATGCCCATGTCAGGACCAAGACATTTTAGAACTTCAGTATAGAAGAAGAGTCATATTTTCTGCCTGCTCCTAGCAGATGAATGATGGAACACTCCACAAAACAGAACATTTGAAAATTAAATCAGGAACAAATTAAGCTTTACATTATTCTAACTCTTTGTTCTTGCAGATCCTGAAGTAGCCACCATGTTGTACTACTTTTTGGACAGGACATGCAGGAGGACTTCAGCAGCTTTCTAGCAGGGGTTTGAAACCAGAGCTGACCATCAGCCCAGCCCTGCAGCATCTCTCCTCTGCACTGGCTTTGCCCAGTCCAGGAGCCAGTCAGCAGCCAACAGGAGTGTCAGAGAAGCTGGGATCACTGCAGGTATCAAGTGAGGTATCCACCTTGCCTCTGTTCACCTTCATCTTCAGGAAATACTTTTCACTCTGTGCATACTCCAGAATACTGAGGCTGCTGCATGTTTCTCAGAGAGATGTTTCCCCAATGTCATTTCCCAAGAAAGTAGTGTAATGTCTTTCCTTGCAGATAGATCATAACCTCAGGTAGAGTGCAACTTCAGATATGGGAACATTTATGAAAAAAAAATGGCATACTCTTCTGTCATGCAACAGTTAAAAGAAAATCTGCAAAGGGATTAGCTGCCATCCACACTGGGGCTTGCTGGCAGATGTCCTGAAAATCTGGAAATGTGTCAATCTATCTTTACACATGGGTTCTTTTTGTTCTTCCCTTCTTCTCCTCTCCTCATCCCTCTGCCCAGAGTACACAAAAGGGAATTCCTTCACTGTCACGGGGCTGCCTGGAAACTGCCCTGATGCCATCCACAGACCAACATACTGGTCCTGGGGTGCAACCTGGGCTGAGCTAGACTCAAAACCTCAGTCTAGTTAGATGTCAGCTTCCCTGAAATGGCAGCACTGCTGCTTTGTGCCAGGGCAGTTAGGATTTTCCTCTCTGTTCCAACTGCAACCTCTCAGCTCATTTTAAAGGAGCTTAAATGTTGGCCATTAAATATAAATACCTTCTTTTTCCTCTGGGTGAAACTGATGTTCAAAACTTCACAGTGTAAATAAGGTCTGGAGAAAATGTTTTAGGTGATATTTCAGTCAAGCTGAATGGCTCTGGCCATTCCACACTGCTTTAGCCTGGAGCTATAGGTATGTGTCCTCTCCCTTTCATAATGTAGCAGAGGAGCTTTGTCATGATTATGACCTTCCCCCAAGCATATCTTCAGGCTTGGAGTGGCCAGGATACCCTGACACCCTGAGTTCTGTGGATTGTGTTCCCTGATCACATAGGACTACTTTATTTATTTATTTGTTTAAAGTGCTTTCTGTTTCTGGATGGTTTGGTTCTGAATGCTCAATTTGAAATGCTCAGGTGGCCTTTGAGAGGAGGGGGATGCAGGTGCCATCCCTCCTCTGGGTGACACAGCCTTTTAAACTGCTCTCCAGTTCTGGCCAAATTGCCTTCAGGGAGGGAGTTCTTCCTGCAACTGCAGTTAAATTTCCCCCTCCTCTTTTTCCCCATATCTCTTTTCCTCCTGTACATCAGATGAAATCACTCCTCCTAACTCCTTTTACCAGAGGAGTCCAGTCTTCTGCCTTGCTGAAAACAAGACTAGGGCCTGACTTGATTGAGCCCTGTCCTCTTTTTGCTCTATACTCTGTTACCACTAGCCACTCAGGTTGCTACCTGCTCCAAAATCTAAAGGCTGCAAATTTGTCTTGTGCTTTGTTGCCTCCTCTGCCTGCTGATCAGAGGAGGTGGGTAAATAACCACTGGGTCCAGTACTTCTGGGTGTGCACTGTTTTGTCCTGAAGAAGGACCACCATTCTTATTTCATAACGTACATACGTTGCATTTCTGCCAAACCTCTTTTCTCCAAGGTACAGCCAATAGTCTAACTTCACTCTTCATCTGTGGGTCACTGTGGATGCTGGAAACAGCATATTTGGAGTCTGGGTGTTCATATCACACTGCTTCCCTAGGGTAAAGGATGTAGCTCTAGGTCACAGCTGTTGGATTACAGCAGCCTCTGGCAGCCCAGAAGTTTGAGAGACATCCACCCTGATGGACCTCAGCCTTACAGAAGCCACCCAGGCTGCAGGCACCCATTGTGCTTCTCCTGCTAGAAAAGACAAGGCTGGTGGGAAGCTCCTCTGACTTGGCATGAGCACGGAGCAGCTCATGAAATGGCAGCATGGGGGATGCCCCTTCGCCCCAGGAATGAGATGCCACTGTCTGTCCTCTACCCCTGCCTGCTGAGGTGAGCAGTTAGGAAGCAAGCCTGAGCAGACTGCTGGCAGTGACTGAGCAACAAGTAAGTTGATGGTGAGGGTTGTGACCTAATGCGTGTGTCAGCAGCATCACTTGAGTCACGCCCGCCTGCCTCCAGCTATTACAACCATCCTGCTGCCAAGGAGCAACCACATGGCCCAACCAAAATGAGCTGGCTTCTGCTGAGGATGGCGCTCCTGAATGACTCAGTTGTTCTGGGAATACAAGGCAGCCCAGATCTGCCTTCCTGGAGAGCTCCTTCACAGGGCCCTCGTGCTGTAAATCGTTTTCTCTCTGAGGCGTTTGTCCCCATTTAGGCATGTGGATAAACCATGCGGATGGTCAGACGGCCACAGGGAGTCAGAGCCCCACCACAGGAGTTTGAAACACCAGAGCCAAGCCTTAGAGAGGGCTGGCTGCCTCCCTAGGTTTGAGAAAGCCACCCTGACCCAGCCTCAGTTTCCTCACTTGTGCAGGAGTGAGGCCAGTGTTTTCCTCAGAAGACCAGGGAGTGTTTGTGAAGTCCTCTGAAGAAGGGCACTCTCGTGAATGCCAAGCTATTTTTATTATTGGGGTCAGGGAGGAGAACACGTGCAAAGGTGATGAAGCTTTTGAAACACAGGTTCCCATTAATAGTCTTTAGCACATACAGTTCTTATTATAATCTAATTTGACTGGAATTGGATTAATCTTATAATGCTATAATGTCATTTCCATGGTCTTTTTATATTTTTATTGTTACTATGCATTAATTCAAGAGCTCTGAGAAGAGGATGTGAATGTTTAGTGAATCTCTAGTAACATTTTTGCAGGGCATTTTCATGCTCTTGTTAGGCTCGTACACCATAAAGTCACACAGTGGAAATAGCAAGAATGCACCCAAATTCCTCTTGAGTCACCTTGTGACAGCCTCCACTGGTGAAAACAACATCATAGAGCCAAGAAACCAAGGGGCTGCTCCTTGCTTGTGCTTTTCTGGTTTTTTTTCATGTGAAGGTTGAAATAATTTGTCCTTGTAGGAGTGTAGTGTGCCCGTGGTCCATACCCTTTCCTAGAAAAGCTTTCTTGTGTCACCAAGCTTTAATGCTTCTCTTTAATATGAGTTTATTCTGAAAAAAAAATGCTTCTTCCTGCCTATGCACCACATTGCTTAATTTGCCTTTTTGTTTTTCTTTTGCTATTATTTGTCTCTCTAGTTACGCATCTTTTGAAGCATTACAGTAAATTATCTTTATCCTGCATCCATTTAAAGATGCTGGAAGTTTACTTCAAAGTAAACCCACAGTGTTTGCTCTGAATACTCATGGGCTTGTCTCTGAATACTTTCAAGAGACTGCACGTGGAAAATATTGAGTGAGCTGAGCAATATTACACTGGATGACGTTTCAGCCCTCAAATAATCTGAGAATATGCAAATAGACTATTATTTTCTATCAGCTCTTATCATCACCTCTGTTCCTTTTCCAAGTCTCACTTGAAGGCAGTCTTGATGTAATTAAAGCTTAAGGGCCGAAGCCTGAGTTTCATTTTTAGTGCAAATACAATGCTAACCCTTTCTCTCCTGCACGTTTCTGGTTCTGTTCTCCAGTTGCTCCGTTCAGAGAGCATGACAAAGCTGCAAATTAAACCTCCCACTCCTGAAAATGGCACCGTTTAACATTATTAGCCTGCAGAAATGGAATTTGCTGGGTTATGAGGAGCTGGCTACCAAGGCATCTGCCACAACAGCCACATTGGGAAGCGAGTCCATATGGCAACACAGACAGTTTCTGACTTCTGCTGGGTACAGCTTCTAAGGACTTGGCATCTTTTATTAGCCACTTTGAGACTGTGCTGTTTTCTGCCTTTCTGTGGCACAGAACAGTTGGGTTCCTGCATTTGCATCACCAGGACTTCACTGGGTACTCCATCTGTAGGCAGAAGGCTCTCCTGCAAATGGTTCTTGCAGGATCAGAGCACAAGGAGGGTATCTCATTCTGCTACAGCCGTCGCTCCTGCCCTATTTTCTTATTTTTGTGAGCAATCAAGCAACCAAGGGTTTTGTTTGTGAGGACACTGGGACATCTACACCCTTGAGACTGGATTTCTCATTGATCTTTTATTTACAGTCATAGAATCCTAGAATGGCCTAGGTTGGAAGGAACCTTAGAGGTCATCTAATCCATTCTCCCTGTCACAGGCAGACCCAGTCCCTAATGTTGCCATATTTAAGCATTTCAGCGTTTCTTGGATGCACTTTTGATCCATTTCTGCAGGCTGTAGTGTTGATTGCCTGGGCAGCGTCCCAAGTGCAGCATCTCTCACATCTGGTAACCTGGCATTAATACCAGCCTGGATTCGAGTCTCCGTAATAGCACATTGCAAGAGGACGGTCATGAGTGGGTTAGAAACTTCCAACGCCCGCGTGTTATTCTTGGTTTGCATGGGAACAAAAGGGAGCACTGATGCCATTTCTCAAGAAGACTCGTTCCCGAGGAGCGCCCAAGGACTTTTCCTCTTAAAACAAAGGAACACGGTTTCTCCTTGCGCTATTTTACCATCCCGGCTTCACCCCCAGCCTCGCAGCCTCATGCCACAGCCTCCGTGGCGCACTCCTCGACCCCCCGTCCCAGCAACGCCCGAGGCCGCGGGCATCCCCATCCCTGCCCGGCCGCGCTGTGCAGGCGGGGGGCCGCCCGTCTCCCCGGTCCGCCGCCGGAGGGGGTGGGCAGCGGCGGGGCGGGGCGGGCCGGGGCGGGGGCGGAGTTTGGCGGCGCGGAGGAAGCGCCGTGTACCCCGCGGCGGCAACGCCGAGCGGGCGGGCAGGTGAGGGTGGCGGGCCGGAGCGAGCTGGGGGTGCGGCGCCCCGTTTCTTTTTATAACTTTTCGCGGTAGGGTCTTTTTGTTGTTGCTTCGTGGCCCCCCTTTCCTGTATTTATATATAATTATTTTTTTTATTTTTTTTTTTTTGCGCGCCTTGGATAAGCCTCTTTCTTTTTCTCCTGCCTCTCGCCCAGGAGCCGTCGGTGCGGAGCGGCGGCGAGGAGCGGAGCGGCGGGGAGGGGAGGCGCGGCGGCCGCCCCGCTGCGGGGGCGATGCCCCCGCCTGCCTTGGCGCCTCCCCGTGCCGGCCCCGCCGCTTTCCCTTTGTGCCGTCGGGCCCGGCGCGACGCCTGCCCCGGGAGCCGGCGCCCCGCGGCGCCCCGCGGCGGGAGGTAAGGGCGGCCGCCGCCCCGAGTCCCGGCAGCCATGCGGACCCTGCGGCCGCAGCTGGCCTCTCTGCTCCTCCTCGGTAAGTACCGGTGGCCGGTGGGATGGGACGGGAGTCCCCTCGGGTGGGACGAGAAGGGACTCGCAACGACTGTCCTCCCTCGCAGGGCTTCGGAAGGGTTTACCCCCGCCGAAAACACCCAGCGCCTTCCCGCAGGAGTTGTCACTGCCCGCGCTGTTCCTGCGGTCGAAGGGAGGAGAGGGGGAAATAAATAAATATATGTGCGGGGATGTGTGCGTATAATAACTGTGTAAAATAAATCGGGCTCTTCTCTCCACCTGCGATACCCCAGTGGCCGTTCCTGGCCGAGCCCTGGGGCGCGGCGTCCGGCCGGAGCTGGCTGCTGGGGCGTGGGAGCGGAGGGACCGGCAGGGACCGGCACCTCCTGCGCCCGGCTCCGGCAGCAACTTGGACAGGCGAGCGGCCGGCCAGGGCTGCGACTGCTCCGTGTCGGGGTTAGAGCACGTTTCAGAGGGGAGCCATAAGGCTACGGAGTTAGGGGTCGGTGTTGAGCTTGCACAATGAAAGGAGGGAAAACGCCTGAGGTAAGGTAGTGTGACTGCGGAAACCAAGTGCTCTGCTTGGCTCTCGAAGAGTACGTTGAAACACAGAGGGCAGGCAGTCCCTGTTGTTGTAAAATGCAATTTAATGGCTTTGTGCTGTCTCTCCAAACTTCTCCCGTAGTCCTTTCGCTTTCTGTCTGCGTTTTGTACCCTGTGAACCGTTAAACGTATGGTTTGGTCTCATCCCACAAGTGCCTGCCCAGGGGATGACTGCATGCAGTTCTGTAGAGTCCTTTGGGATCCCAGTGCTGGGTATGAGAAGCTGTGGCAGTGCGAGATCCCTTCCTGCGAATTTGTGAAAGGCAGAATACAAGGCGATGAAAACGCCTTTTCTGTGGTTTTGGTTTTTTGTGGGGTTGTTTGTTTCTTGTTGTTGATTTGTTGTTTTTTTTTTTATGTGGTAGTCCATGTGCCTGTCTTAGTACTATGAGTCGATAGGAACGGTTGTGGAAAATACAGCAGGGCACCCTCACGTTGCTTTCTGCCTGTGTGTGTACAGAGCAAGCTCGGAGATGTTTTGATTTGCCTTTTCACTGGTAAGATTTTCTGCTGGCGATAATGCTGTTGAGGGAAGAAGCAGCAAGGCTGGCAGTTTTACTATCTCAAGAATTGTCTCTGCTCTGCCAATTTGGAAACAATGTTTTTACTTGAAATACAGTTATGCTTCCATGTCTATGACTTGCCAGTGTGCATATCTGTCTTAGGAAAGAGATGACTTTTTGAAGGTTCAAACTTTCCTTAACCAGCAGCTTTCTTCCTTGCATTCCCTGAAAAAAAAAAGCCATCTTAAAGCTAAGTTTTCCTGGGGTGACTCTGCTTGGCGAGCACAGTCTGTCGTAGCCTGCGTGATGGGTGCAGGCGAACAGCAGTCGCTCACTGCCTCGGCTTCAGGCTCTTGGTCTCTCCCGGTGAAGAACAATAACACCATTCTGGATTAACTCTTCCTAATATGGAGTGAGCGGTCGGTTGGTTGCCTGCCTGCCGCTCCGAAGCGAGCCCGGCTGCTGCGGTGAGGTAGCAGCAGAGGGCATCGCCTTGCTGGAGGCTTCCCACGGCCGTGCAGCAGCGGGACTTGCCAGCCTGCACTGTACACCCCGTGTCAGGAATCACCCTGTGCCTGGCCGGCTGCCACAGGCCACCCAGAGTCTCTGCCTGTCTTTCTGGGTTTGGCCTCAGACAGTCTCTGCTGTGCTTTTTGTTCTCTCCAGGGAATGAGCTGCAAGGTGTCTTCTGTCGTTTAGGGAATCGGTTGCTTGTCATTTGTCTCCAAATCCCGTGGATGTATCTAGCTTGTAAAAAAAACCACCGTGCTGGCCTCCTTGCATTAAATGTGAGGCTGTTTTTAATGGTAGAAAGTGTACCACGTGTGTGCTTAGTCTTGGTGTTTTTCACCTGCATTTCTTTACTCTTGATCTGCCTTTGCCCAGCTTCTGTGATCTGTGCCCCAGAGCTTCAAGTTGCACAGAGTTGCTTTAGGTCACTGTGTAAATCTGAGACGTTATTTGATTTAGTGGGGAAGCAGCTGGAGTAAAAAGTCTTATTTCATAAGATAAATCTCTAACTGGCTAGAAAATCTGGACTAGATGATCATCTAGGTCCCTTCCAACCCCTAATATCTATGAATATCTATGAAAAGGATGGTTGATTTCCCAAACAATAAACGTTAATGCTGGAATATATGGATAGGTACTCTGGGTTGAGTATGCAGAAAAAGAAATGCAACTGAATTTTTTCTTATCCTTTTGCAAACTCATTAGAATTGTGGTTATGGAAAGAGCTGGTGGATGATTTAATATACTGAGCATTAACTAGCTACCAGAATCCAAGTAACTGCAAAAGCAAGGGTTTGAAAACCCACATCTGGCATGTGGGTGTAACATTTGTAGATCTCTGCTGTTTTTCCCCCTCTTGCTGCAGTGTTTGTTACAGGATTCTTTAAACAAGTGGCACTTCCATCACAGCAAGTTCAAAATAGGAAAATAGAGCAAGTGCTGTAAATAATCCTCATGCAGTGATGAGACCATTAATACTTGTGCCAGCCTGTGCTAATCCTGCGTGTAGTTGCAAGATTTACCTTCCTTTTTTTTCAGGGATGCAAAGTCTGATACTCCTCATATTTATTGTGTAATATATAGGAAACACAATAGGCTTCTGGGGAATGCTGAATTCATTCATGTCGGTGACTGGTTTATGAATAGTTCTGCTTCTGAGTCTCCTGCAGTCTCCAGAATACCACCTGTGAATGCAATTTACAGCTCTTTGTGTTCAAACATTGCATATGTATATATGTACGTAGACTCATTACCCTCTTCCTCTCTCTATTCATGCATAGTAATTGGTGATTTATTTGCGATTCCTAGAGGGGAGCAGAGCCTGCAGAAGGTCTTGAAACTGCATTTCGCTTGTAAATGGCACGTCGGAGTGAAATAAGGATGCCGAGGCCACTCTGGGGGAAAGAAGGGATGATCTCAAGGGCCTGTCTCACAGAGGGGAAGAGGTGCTGGCTGGGAAGCAGTTGGCTGCACTCAAGTGTTCTGCTTTTGCACTCTCCTGGGGTTGAGGTGGCTGACACACAGGCCTGGATGCAGTAGAACTGGAGGGGAACAGGCTGAGAAAACGGCAGAGCTGGTGTTTGCACACACAGGGTTTGGGGTTGATTTTGTTTACTAAATCTAGCGGCCCAAGAATGTTGCTGGCGCCTCATCTGCTCCTCGATGCATTGTTAGCAACAGTGGCCAAGATTGTGCTTTCCCCATCTGCGTCTGCCCAAAACCCTCTGCCACAAGCTTTGGTTTGCAAGCAGCCTGTGTCTCCCTCACTCCTCTGTGCTGCTTCTAGATTGCTGTCATGCATCTGAACTGATCCTGAGCGTGTCAGGGTGGTGCTGCCTCTTTTGAGGAGCATGTTGGACTGGAGCTCTGCAGATGGCCCTGGCTGTTGCCTCATTTCTGCATGTGGTTCAGCCAGCTTTGAGTTTCCCAATGTGGTGAGAGGCTGTCGCAGCCATTGGTGCCAGGCTGGCAGCCTCTGCTCTTGCACATCCCCAAATGTAATTCTTCCTGGGGTGACTCCTTCCCTGCAGTCTTGGCCAGACTGCCTGACATCCTGAGGCTCCTGCAAATCCTGTTTATTTACACAGGAGGTTTTGGTTAATGTGAGTTGTTGTCTTTTAGTTGACCTTCTGTCAAGTTAGATGTCTTTATTAAAGCAGTTTTTATTGTAAATCGAACGTGTTCTTGGAACACTTTTACCAGACCCATTATATAAAGTGAAAGGCAAATAAAGAGTGCTGCAGACCACAGGGCTGGGGGTGGGAGAGGGAGGGTCATGGGGGGAGCTTTGCTTCTGTGTTGGGAGCTTAGTGAATTTTTTGGACTACAAAATGTTTTTTATTCATCATTCTATTTTTTTATTTTATTTTTAAATTCCACTTTTTGGTCTATCTTGGCTTCTTTCTTACCCCTATAAAATAAGTCATGAAATCAGCCATTGACCTAAGGGTTGTATAGTTCAGTACAAAGCCAGAGGTGTTTTAGTTGGTTTAACTCAGGTCAATCAGAGTGCTACAACCCAGAAGAGTTGCTCTTCACTATCTCAGTCAGCAATCTGCAGACTCTGCCCAGAAACTTACAGCACCAGGGAAACTGCCTGAAAGGAAGGGGGGGAAGCTTTTCAAGCACAACTGGGTTTTCTTCTTGCTACCAGGATGCCTCTATTCGTGATTTGACTTGTCTAATGGTATCAAGGACGTTTAGGCCCTCCAGCCAATGTCTGGAAAACTGAGTTGTGAGTTGCCTTTGGCTTTTAAGTTGCTAAATACAGCTTAATGATAACCCGCTAAATTGGTTTTTACTCCTATTTTTATACTGACATCTCTTTCCTAGCTATATAAAATTCTCTTAAGGAGTAGTTATCTAGTTAAATGCTAGGAGATGTTGAGCATCTGTTTCTTAGAAGCTGTGGAGAGGCTAAAATGGAGCTTTTCCTGACAAAGTGGGGTTTGTTCAAATTGTAGGGCAAAGAAGTTTCATCTGCTGCTGCAGTCCCTGGGTCTGGGATGTCTGTGTGCAAATATGTGTCTTTTTCAGCTGTAACCTGTTGCTGAACCTTCCTTCATCCTTCAGTGTACGTTTCCAATGATGTGTGTTAGTAAGCTTTTTGTCATTAGGAGGTTTAATTAGAAAATGGCAATGAAATAAGAGGAAATCTTGCCTTTCTAGCTGCTGCTAAAATCCGGGTCCAGTAATTGAACATCAGCACAAAACCAAACCATCTCAGCTAAGTGATGAGTAGCTGTTCCTGAAAAGGGAGAGGCTTTGACTGTCAGGACTTGTACTGTTGCTGCACAGTATCATGGAATCATAGAATGGTAGGGGTTGGAAAGGGTAGAGTCCAACCCACCTGCCAGTGCAGGAACACCCAGGGCAGGCCACACAGAAACAGATCCAGGTAGGTCTTGAAAGTCTGCAGAGAAGGAGACTCCACAACCCCTCTGGGCAGCCTGTTCCAGTACCTGCACTAATGCTAAAAAATGGGACTGAGCCTGAAAGGAGTTGATTCAGGCTGGTTCCTATCTGGTATGTGGAGGGTGTAGACCAGGGTGCTCATGTGATGAATGTGTTGGAGGTACTTGCTTGGTCCAAAAATTAACTTGGAAAAAACAGTAAATACATAGAAGTATTGGGAAGCTTGTCTGCTTTGAAAGTGGATCCATTTTTCAGGTGGTCCTGCACACATTTATGAGGAATGGGGAGTGTTGGGTTGGCAGGTGACTGGAAGGCACAATGAATTAATTTAGCTGGTTACCCTGATTTGCTGTTCATACACCAGGGCCTTGGTACCATGGGTCTGGGACTTGCAACCAGTTGCTCAGTGCTGCTTGGCAGGTGAGGTGAGTCCAGTGTTTGACTGCAGTTACTCTATTTACTGACTTCTGACAGAGGCTGTCTGCTCTGCCCTGTGTAGTCTTTACAATCCTGGTTGAAACTACCACCTATCCCCTCCTGTGGCTTCTTTTGGTTTTATTCTGCTGCTGGTGGTGTTTCCAGGTCCAGCTCACACTTGTGTTGAGTGATGATGCTAAGGAAAGGAAGAAGTGGCCACTGTTAAGTGGAGGAGTGGAGAAGAGATGAGCCAAGGGAAAGCACTAGGAGGAGAAGGAAGGTAAAGAACACAACTGATAAGAAAAGGCAGATGAGAACAGGCTCTGTACCAAATGCTGAGCCTGCCATTATACCCCTACCTCTAAGGGATTCACAAGTACAAAAAAAATGGAGATAATAAGGATCTGTCTGTATTTGGTCTCTTGTTCTGGAGCAGTGTACTTACCACCACTCTTGGCTGCCTTACACTTTCCTACCAATCTTTTGATGCCATTTAGAACTTGAAAAATCATTTAGCACTTCTGCCTTTACCGACCTTGACAGCTCTAAGACTTTGCCAGTCAGGAAGGGCTGAGGTTGCTGCTGAAGTGCAGTGCAGGAAGGAGGAGATTGCTGTGCAGTTTCTGGCAGCAAGGTTGGCCCCATCCTGGGGGCCCCCATCCCAGCAGGGTCCAGAGCATACATCACGCAGCAGCACACAGGGCAGCTGCACAGCCCTTAGCACTGCTGAACATTACCTTAGTGCTGGTTGGTTGCTTGGATGTCCTAGGCTTTGTTTTTCTGGCTCTTGCAAAACAGCTCATCGGGGTCTGACGTGGTTGGCCAGCTGTTGTGGCACTGCTAAGCTTTGTTTTGTTTTAACCAGTGGCATGAGCCTGGAATCTGCATCCTTCACCTGGTGTTCCCTGCTCCATGCACTAAAGCAGATAGCTTTGCTTCCCAGCAAATGCATTCCCCTCTAAAGTAATTGATTATGGGGGAATAGCAGGGAATGGGTGATGCCTCTGGGATTTGGGGGGGGAGATTTTGTTTGGTTGGTTGTTTTCTTGGTGGCTGTTTTACCCACGCCCTCTGCTGCATTGCTGATCTCTCTGCCTGAGGCACACTTTTATGGCTTTTGGACTTTATATGGAAGTTGATGAGCTTGTTAAAGGGATCTAGGAGGATGAGGTGAGGTAGATGCCTTTTTCTGTGGACTCTGTAGTGCTAAATATTGGCTCTGTGTTTGAGAGGAGCTTAGCACTGACCCAGGCTTCTGTGTGAAATGGATGGCTTCTGAAGCCTTTAGAGAAATGGAGGCTTAAAGGTGAGATACTGAACCCCCAGAAAGCAAAAATGTTTTGTTTGCCTCTCAGAAAAGAAGTCTTCTGATCTCTCATTACAGCATCACTATCAAGATTTGGCTGCTTAGCTAAACAAAGATTTTTACCTTCTTGGATGAATTTGTTTCCATTCAGCATCATCACCAGGGACATAAGAATTTTCCCAGGTTCCTCCAAATGTCTCCAGAAGTGGAGCTCGACCTTGAATAAAAGCCCCAGGAGAAGGCAGGTGATTGTTGCCATAAGTCATCCAGAAGTTCTTTTCTCCAGAAAACTGTCCTGCTGGAATCTGGCACTTATTAACTCCAGTTACCCTGTACCTAGGATCTAGCCAAAGGGCTGTGGCTGGCTGCCAGCCTGAAATTACCAACCTGGGTGTCAGGCCTTGTCAGTTCCTTCGTGCTAGCTTGAAATAGGAGCTCCCAACAAGCACGTGTGCCAGCCCTTCTTCTAGTCATGTTTCTTCTTAAAGCTTTGTAAAGTGTTCAAGGTAATTATAGTACTTACTAATATTTATTCCCTTCTAAGCAATTATCTGAATGCGTTTATCTCCTGTGTGCTTTCAAAGTACTCTGCCCCCTCTCACCATATAATTTCAACTCTCTGTCTCAGTGTTTCTGCTGCTTCCCTTCTCTTACAGTCCTTGGTCCTCAGCTTCCTCCATGTCCTGAATATGACTGTCAAGCTTTGCTTTACTCTCCTGGAGATTCTTAGACCCCCATCTTCCCACTCTGCTGTCTAATCCCCTTATGGATGAGGCATGTCAGCCCCATCTTGCCAGGGAATGATTGTTTAACTGCCCTGCCAGGTGCTAAGGTGCTTTGCACTGAAAGGCATGGATATCAAGAGAAACTGGGCTGGCATTGTGCCATCTCCCAGCTTTCTGCTGACTGGTTGTGGCCTGCAGACAGGATCTTAAGAGCTCCTGCTGAAGGGTTTGACCTTTATCCCTGCGGTGTTATCCGGCGCCTACAGCAGGAGTCACAGCATGCAAATTCCAGTGCTTTCTTCTGGCTTGTGATATAATTGTAGGCAAGTAGCTCCAGCTCTGTTGTTGGCTCTTTGAAGTAGAGAGAGTGGCTTAAAAGGTGTCATGGGATTTTTTCAGGAGGAAAAGTGCAGTGTTAGAGATGAGGCTTTGCGTGCTGTCATTAAGCAAGCAAGCTGCTTTTTTTCTTCTACGTGTTGGGAGTGTGGCATGGAAGAGATTGCTATGCCCAGATTGATTTCACTCTTGGTGCTAGGAAAAGAAGAAAAATGATTTTCTCTTTGAGCTCTGTGGTGTTACTTACCTGCACAAGCTCTCTCACTTATCCTGTGTGAATGGGACCGGCCTCCCCTCACCTTCTGTATTAGGCTCATGGGGCACTGCCCATGTGACTGTAACTTGGAGCTGCTGCAATTCATTCCAGCCATTAGTGTTCCTACAGCAGCATATTTAATCTATGGGTCACTGGCATGTAAAGAGCTGTTAGGTCTAATCAGTCCCATGCCATGAGCTAGTCGGCAGTTAAATCTAATCCAGAATGTGCAGCTGCCAAATACCTTCAAGTCTTCAAGTACTTGCTCCTTTCTGCTGTAAATAAGGCAGACTAGAACAGGATCAGCTTCAGGTGCCCCTGCCTGCAAGCAGAGATTGGAGTTCAGCCTTGGATGCCTTATGCTGCAGAGGAACAGAGGTTGTCCAGAGTCTGAAGGGCTGCAAGGTGAGTGTAAATCGACCTGCTGGTCTTGATATGTAGATATCAAAACACCTTTCTTTTCTCATATCACATCATTCTTTCTTCCACCACCTTTCCTTTGTTATACATGTAAGGAGGAGTGCTTTCAGAGGTGGCCTCGTATGTACTGCTGTCATTAGAGTATAGAGAGACATTGTTCTCTTCTTGCACATGTTTAAGTCTTGTCTGAGATGCCTAGTTTTGTTGTGGTTTTTCATGTTGCTGCTGCTCCTACACCCCATCCACTCCTCTTGAGTTTTCTACTTGTGGCTGCAGGTAAACCCCTTTCCCCTCCATAGCAAGAGCTCTTCCATGAAGCACACCTCCTTCCACTGATGAAGCTGGAAGAGGTGAGGCTAAAAACTTGCTTCCAGTGCAGCTTCCTCTTGCCTTTTTGGGGCAAGTCATGAGAAATGACTTTGAATGAGAGAAGGTGGCAGCAAATGTGTGGTGGGAAGGAGGTTGGTTTTCTCCTGGCTGAGAGGAGGAAGCCACCTGAGTTACGTGGTTCAGTCTCTCAGAGGCTTGCCCTTGCTGGGCTGGTGCCACACTACTTCTGTCTCTCCTCTGGATCACAAAGCTGTGTAGTTCAGTCTATCCCTGTCTTTTTGGCTGGCTTGTTCTGGGAGAGGATGTAGGAATGAGAAGGGTGACAGTGAGGGAAGATTTACTGTGTGTCAAATACCTCATTGCTGCTCTAGCAAATCCACAGGGATACATCACTAAAAGCATCCTAATGACCTTGATGTAATGGGTTTAAGCCTTGGAAACCTTGCTTGCTGGGAAGGGCACCCCAGGGCTTTGTGCTTGGCTTGTGGAAGAGAAGGGCTGGGTTCCCAGCAATGGTCAGGACAGACACCAGTGGCTGGCTCTGTGGAGTGCCAGCAGGTACCCATTCTTCTGATAAGGAGCCAGAGAGAGGGCAGCCACATGCAGGGCTTTGTCATGGCAGAGGAATGACTTGGGAGGCTTGGCCAAGCACCAACTACCACTGTTGCCTCGGAAATGCAGATTACCAGTGATTGCAGCTGTATGGAGGCCAACTAAATCCCAGAAGAGATGTAATCTGAAGAAAGGGTAATTTTCTTTATGGAGATGTCTGGGTGTTGGTCGAAGAGAGGGAGATGCACAGAGGAGTGTGGCCATAGCTGAGGTCAGCAGCTTCTCAGCTTGGCTGCTGGTGACACAAGTGGAAGGGAGAGGTGCTGGGGGATGAAAGTAGAAATACATTTTTTTCAGTGTATGTATGTAAAATGCATTTATATGATCCTGAAAGTGCTTCAGTAGAGGTTCTCTGTAGTCACTGGGGTGATCAGCATCAGGTTCTAAATTGTTCTCCATGTGTGCTTGCAAGTCTTGAGTGTGGGTAGGGTGAAGCCAGGCTTCTGGGGAAGTATGCCAGTGGGAGGCCCAAAATAAACTATCCAAAGTTGAGAAGTTAAGGAAGCTAAATGTATGTATGCAGCTCTAAGAAAAAGGTGTTGCATTTGAAAGCATATTTTTGACAATCCATTTGCTTAGTCATCTCCCAGATAACTTCACTATTTTTTGCATTCTTTGCTCTTAAAACACTTTGCTGTCTATATAATGGGTTCAACATCCCCATTCTTTCTAGTGTACCAGGAAAACATATCTGCTAATTTTGAGTTAGCTTTGTGGAATTGTTATACCTCTTTGCTGTGAAACAAGTACAATACTGTTCTTAAAGGCATCTTAAAGGAGCATAGTGGGCATTATTTCCCTTTTTTTTTTAAACTCCTTTCCAATGTCTGCAGTCAAATTTGAATAGAGAATATATTCTCTTGTCATTTCAAGTGTAATAAGGACTGTGCACTCCTCTCCCCCAAGCAGCAAAGTACTGATGTTTGGGTTCAGCACAGTCATCTACTGGGGAATGAATGCAAGATCAAGGGCATTCACAGATTTTTATTCCTGTGTGATTGCAGGGGCTGTGGTATTGCTAGGAGGTTGCTCACAAATGGTGGCTTAGATTACCTCTTTTGCAGGCAGCAAGATTTGCATCTTGCCACTCCTGTTTGATCTGCAGGGTGATGGGAGCTGTACACATTCAGATGTTCTGAGTAGCAGGCTGCAGTCATTAGGGCAGTGCTTAGACCCCAGAGGCTTTTTCTGTGTTTTCATCCTGTTTCAGTAACTGTGTCTCTTGTTATGTTGTTCCTGAATATTTTCTCTTGTAAAAGGAGACTGTTTGTTGCAGCTGTTTTACCTCAAATGTCTTGAATCTCCCTTAGGGAAGGGGAGGAAGAGTTCCTGAGGCTCCTGCATAAGTAGCCTATAGAAACACCTACATTTCTCTCCCAAGTATAAAGGCAGAATTATTACTGATACTCTCTTAGTCAGCTGATGGATCCTGGCTGGTACAGCCTGGGATTCCTCCCTCTCCCTTGCTCTGTTGAAGGGATTTAGTAAGGGAGCTGAGTTTCTTTTTTCTTTGGCATGTAATGATACTGGATGCCTTTGGTTGCTTTTGTTAGAGAAGTGTAGCTAGGAGGTGTCAAAGGAAATTATGGATGTTTGTTTGGTCTCCTGGCTGGATATATAACCATGTGGGCTTTAGTAAAATGTGCATTGAATAAACATTGAGTAAATCTCCTAGCACAAGCTCTGGCTGGAAAATGCTGTTGGGAGCCATGCTTAATCTTCATGGAAGGATTTAAAAATAAATGTTCATATGAGAGGGGTTTTTTTTGCACCCCGCATGTGGTTCTCATCTGTTCAGTGCTTTGTGATGTTCCTATTTGTGTTCTCTTTAAAGTCAGCCATCCAACCTTGGGAGAGGATTATCCCAGTAAAATTCTCCAAAGCCTGTATTGCCATCAGAGCTCCTTTCCCCCTCTTTCATGCTGTTGGTGGATAACATGAGCCCAGGCATGACCCATTCCCATGTTAACATACCAGGGTCAACCTCTGGGCCCCTTGGTCCCAGCTTGGGAGGCAGGTTGAGCCTCATTGGGCAGCAGTGGGTTTGCTGCACTGGCCATGGCAAAGAGCCCTTGTGGCTAGAACCCACCAGAAGGGGCAAGAGCTGCATCAGAACTGCCAGTGCCCTCAGCAGCAGCAGCTCTGTCCCAGGGGGACAGAGGTGCCTTCCCCTTTGTGGAATGGCCTGAGGTTGAGGTCTGAGGCAATGTGTGCTACAGTCCCCTGGCTCCTGCTGTCCCCTCAGCCAGTCCTCCCTTTTCATGGGGAGTGCAAGGGATGCCCTGGTGGCAGGAATCTCCATTAGGAGCAAGCTCTGGGTTCCTCAGGGCCTGTTAGGGAGTGAGTGGCCCTGGGGGCACCTCCCCAGCCCAGGACTCCATGGCTTTGGACACCAGGGTTGGCTTTGAACACCAGAGCTGACTTTTGCATGCCTTGGGACGTTTACCAAGAGTAGTGGTGCCAGTGGTGCCCTGCCTTTGCCTTGTGAGCTTGTGCAGGGCATTTAATTTTTCTGTCCATGTCTGGAAGTGGTATTTCATAGCTACCATGGGCAGGTATTCATGAAGCTGTGCTAATGGGTGCTTCTATGAAACTGATGTCAGCCCACATCTCTTGCAGTCCACTGTAGCAAACTGAGGGGAGTTTGTTCCTTCAGACTTGCTCTTCCCAGCTTTCTAGCTCTGCCTCCCTCCCTCTCCCACCCTTCTCCCTGTCTCTGTGCTGGTCTCCATCAGCTCTGTGAGTCCCTGACAGGTCTGGAGCGTGTGTGGTGGTTTGGTGTGGCTGTTGTTCAGCTTGCATCAGTCAGTTACTGTTAAGGGTTATAATCAGTGTAAAATCTCTGGGGTGCAGCTATTTACAGAAAGAAAACCCCACCCTTTTAGACTTGCATCAAACAAGGGTTTTATTCTCATTAATTGAATTCCTCTAGAGTCTGATAACTTGGGTATGCTGAAATCAGATAAATAAAAAGCCTCCCTCCCTGCTAGCTGTGTAAGCTTTTCCTTAACTCCCTCATCGAGGGGACTAGGCTCTGCTAAGTCAGTAGCTGAAGATCAAAACTTCTGCATATGCCTGCTCAGAGAGTGTAGGCAAGAGGACACTCAGTGTGCTCTATCAGCAGAAGGAGGGTTTACCTCATATGTGACCCTAACCCCCCTTCTCAGTTGACTGAGGATTTTTTTGAGCTGTTTAATCACCCTCAGAAACACAACGTCTTGAAACCAGGACTGTGCTTTCTTCCAGACCTTCAGCCCTATGAAGGGGCAGGTCTGTTCCTGCTGAAGTTGGGGTTTATCTCCTTGGGAACATCTCTTAGGCCACGCTGCCCTATCTCATCACGTGGGTGCTGAGATGCGTTGCTTTGGGATGCAGGGGGGAATTTGGACTTGGGCCCGAGGTGTGGTGTTGCTGAGCTGATGCTGTAATCCTGGAAAAATCCAACTTGCAGCTTTTTCCAGACTCCATACATCAAGCTAGACTTGGCAGTCGTTATGTCCCTTTTTCCAGTTCATCTCTTGCATGTCATTCTTGCCTTGCTGCCCAAGGCTGGGGCCCCTCACTCAGCAAGTGCTGTTGATTAGTGCAGGGTCCTTCTTCCCTGTGCCTAGGTCACCCAACCTGTAACGAGGTCCTCAGTTTATCAGCCAGGCTTTTGCTTCTCTCGGTTTCCATTCAACACCACTCTCCTCTTTCAGAGTCTTTCTGCTTTTCTCCTCCCCTGCCAATTCTGGTGCCACCTTTCTGTTTGCACCCTGGGCCTGGATTCTGCCCTCCCCCTTCATTTGTTGGTATTTGTGTCCCCTGTTTACAACACCACTGTGGTGGCATCTGCCCCACCCCCGGGATGCTTTTTCCACCCTCTCTCCCATCTCCTGGCCTCACCATCTGCTGCCTCTGCTCCTGCTGTTGTGCAGCAGTGTGAAGCCAGCATTAGTGCCCTGACCACGCTGACCTCCCCATCTTGGCACACTGCTCCTTCCCCCTGCCTTTTTCCTCAGCAATGCTTTAACTTCTCTTGCTGCACTGAGTGCTGCTAATCATACTCACCCCCCTTCTGCACCTTCAGACCTGCTCCTCAAACCTTAGCAACTTTGAGAAGAGGCCTAGCATACAAATAAGGACCTGTCTTCACCTGGGTGTTTGCCCTGTCCTCCTCCATGCTTTTTGCAAAGGTAGACATTCAATTTTTTTGCTTGTCTTAAAGGGTCCAAGCTCATTCTCCCTTGTCTCAGTCATTTGCTTTGCTACTCACAGCCTTTCTCCCTCAATGTAAAGCTGCTTTATCCCCTCCTCCTTCAGCAGCTGCTCTGTCCTCCACAAGCCCCATGGGATGCTTTGTCTGGAGCACTTGCCTCTCAGCTCTCTGCCAGTTTAGTCTCTCTCTGTGATTTACTTTGCAAGGGCTTACTTAATAGTCCCCACTGCTCTACATCTCAGTCATGATCCAGCATTACCCTCCTTGACTTTGTTTTGCTTATCACCAGGGCAATTGCTGTTTTGGTCTCTTTCTGGAACATTTTCCTCCAATTCCTGTTGTCTTTGCCTTTTCCTGACTCTCTGTCAGAACTTTCCTTATATCCTTGGGAGTATACACTGCCCAGCATCAAGGTTCAGTGTTTCATGGCTATAAAGGGCTTGTTCTGTGATGCTATCCACCCATTCTTATGGTTCCTGCCTCCTGCTAATTTTATCTGCTAATCAGAGTTGGACTGGGTGCTCTCTGCAGATGGTACAAGTTCATATTTCTGTTCAAATTAAAATCTTGACCTCTATCTCTGGAGCTTATTTCTGTTATGTGCATGTACCTGAGTCTTCTGCTTGAGAAGTGTAAGTTGCACCATTTCCTATTCATCTCTTCCTCTGAAATTTGTTTAGGGGTTTTTGTTTTGGTGTTTTGTTTTTTTCTTTTTTGTGGTCTGCTGAAGTTCTCCTGAACTCTCAAATTAGTTCCTCCTCTGCCTTGCAAAATGCAAATTGCTTGTCTTCCCTTTAAAAGCCCTTTTTAGTCTTGTTGTACCTTGTCTTTTCAAGCTCTTCTTCCCTCTATGTGGTTTTTGATTCCTAGCCTCTGCCTCTTGTTGGGTTTCCTCAAGCTGGGCTCTTGGAGAAAGATGTTTTATCTGATCATGCTGCCTTGTCTGTGTGAGTGGGAGTAACCTGCAGCAAGCACCTGCAGCACAGCTTCACCTGATGACTTGCCACAAGGCCTGTTAGAGACCTGCCATTGGTGTTCCCAATGGAGAGAGACCATGGCACTTCCTCATACACTGATTTTCTGCTCCCTGCCTTCTCTAGACCCATCTGCTGCCTGACTGAAGGTGCTGTTTCACAGTATGGCAGAGCAGGTGGAATATCCCAGCTGCTAATGAGCAGGATTGTTTTCCCATGTCCCCAAAACCCATAGAAAGAAGTGTTCTTGCTGGCTTGGTGAAAACAGCTCCTTGGTTAGTTCTTTCAGCTCACTCTGAGGGTCAAGAATGGGGAGAGAAGTGTGTAAGTTGCTAGGAATAAAGTGAGAAAGCAACTGCTGTTTTTTTTAACTATGGCAGCTGGTCCCTAGATCAGCTTTGTGAAACCACATTTCTAAACTGAATTTCTTGGGATGAGGGTGTTTCTGATGCTATTTTTTTCTATAAGGGAGCTAGCACAGTGAGGCTGCTCTGAGTAGGTAAATTTGCTGCTGAGCTAAGGTAAATAAGAGCCTATAGCAATGGTGCATGATGTGTCCTTCACAGGATGACTTAGGTTTAAAGGGTCATCTGGTCCAACCCCCCTGCTCAAGGAGGACTGCCTAGAGCAAGTTGCTCGGGGATCATGTTCAAACAGCTTTTTAATATCTCCAGGGTTGGAGACTCTACAACATTTTTGGGCAAATGGCTGTATTGGGAAGAGTGTAACCATCAGGTCAAGGGAGGTTTTCCCCCCCTCTCCTCTGCTTTAGTGAGTCCACTTCCAGCTTACTGTGTCCATGTCTGGGCTTCCAAGTTCAAGAGATTACTGGAAACCAAGTTCAAAACAAACTAGAACACATAAAATTTCACCTGAAGACTAGGAAAAACTTCTTTAATATGAGGGTGACAGAGCCCTGGAACAGGCTGCCCAGAGAAGTGGTAGAGTCTCCTTCTATGAAGATTTCACAACCTGTCAGGACACATTTCTGTGTGACCTGCTCTAGGTGAACCTGCTTTAGCACAGGAGTGGATTCAATCTCCAGAGGTCCTTCCAGCCCCTACCATACTGTGATTCTGTAACCTGTGCCTTTGTGCTGTCACTCCTCACAGTTTTGTAAAAAAAGGGTTTTCTTGTTCTTTGCAGCTGGTCTGTCCCCCTGGTGCATGGATTTGTTCCTCCTCAGGGAGAAGAATCACATCTGATTGTCCTTCTTACTCATTGGTAATAGTATCATGTTATGAATGTGCATAAAGGGAATGATTGTACCTTTCTCCCTTCCAGACTGGAAGCAATAGTAATGTAAATGCTTCTGCATCTCTCTCTTCCTTTATTGTTTTCCTTTCCAAATACCAGAAAGCACCTGTCCTCCCAGTTGAAATGGAAGCCTTGGTGATTTGGTGTCAACTGCTGATAGTCTCTGTAGCATGTCAAACTAATAAATTACAGTGTAAAAAAGATTAAGAGTTCTGACATCTTAATTAACAATAACAAGCAGAAGAATCTCTCTGGATCTGCATCTCTCTTTTTGAGGGTGATGTCTAACTGGATCACAGAGGTTTTGAGAGGCAGCATCTTGCTGGTGCTTAGTGAACAGAGAATAAACCAGAATAATTCAGGGGTGAAATTGAAACTGTCTGTTATTATATGCCTATGCTTTGTATTCTTGTATTCCTTTATGGTGGGGCAGGAAAAATGTTTTGGAGAAATGAATGTTTTTAGCCAACACACTTGGCTTTGGGGATAACTTAGAGCTTTTGGGTAAACAATAAATTTTCTGCCAAAGAAGATGTACAAGATGGTGGCTTTGCTGTGCAAATTTGATATTCTCTTGTGCTGATTCCATGGCTGATGGGCACAAATGTTTCCTTAGCATGAGAGAAGTGGGAGAGGTTGCTCATTGCTGCATTCATTTCTAGACACTACACTTCATAATTTTTTGCAGTGCCAAAAGTTTCCTTCAGAACTTTGTGCTCAAAAGGAGTTGGGGGTCAGGTATTAGAGCTTGTGCCAAAGGTAATGGCTGGGTTGCTGGACAGCAGTGTGCTTTGGGAGGGATGTGCAGCAAGGCAGCTTGTGATCAGCTCTTTAAACCTCTTGATATCTAACAGGTTATTGTTGAATCTACTTAGGAAGAAAATTGTTTGAGGTTAAGTAGTTCATAAATGGCTGCTTGTGGGTGCTGATTTGAAGATTGTAAAAGGAGATGTTCTGGCCCTGCCCGGAACAGGCATTCAGGTAAAAGTCCTTGAGAAAGTCAGGAGCTCATAAATGTCATCCTTAACAAAATAAGGGAGAACCTGGAGTCACTTGGAGCAAGGGAGGGCAAGGAAGCCAAGCAAACAATTTTCAAGAGTATGGAAAGATAGGTCAGAACACTGGAGCTTCAATTTGGAGGTAAAAGGAGGAACTTGCGTGTGCTCCCTCCATTTGTTTCAAATGAAGAGATTACAAAGCTTTTCTTTTCTTTGGGAAAAGCAAATTTAAGTTAAGGTAAGGAAAGAAACTTTCCATAGATCAGAAGTACTTTGAGAGACTTTGTCATGAAAGTGAGAGGATTCCTTTAATGAAAGGCTGACTATGGTAAATGCCATCTCCCTTTGGCAAGGATAATGTGAAGGTGAGATTTGGGACTCTACAATCTCCTCTCCTGGAGAGTGTTCTAAGCATCTGGCATGTTCTGAGGTGAATTGCAGTAATAATAGGGGCATTCTGTTGCTTAATATTGGGAGGGATTGCAGAGCATGCAGGGGAAAAAAAAAGTGACATTAAAACATTATTGACTGTGAAACAAAATGAAGTTTCATATTGTCTGAGAGTGAGTGATCGCACAGGGAATAGCGTTTGACAATTCTAAGAGTGACCCTGGCTGTTGAACATGTAGGACCTGAAGACTAAAGAACGATAATAAAAAGAAATACAGGGGCTGCAGGGCATAATGAACTATGTCAGAAATTTCCTGCCTAGTTTTGCCGCTCGAACAATTTAATTTCCTCTCCTCTGTTTGATAGTTTCGGGACACACACCAGCTAAGAGTTCAGCAGTCTGAATTGTACAGGGATGCTTCATAGCTTTGGTGCTAGCATGACTATGCTGAACCTTTTAGAGGTGTGGGAGCAGTACTGAAAATGCTGGAGTAAATGGTGTGTCCTTATGTGTATTTTAAGAGTTTTGAGAGAAGAAAAAACGTGCACAGGAATCTTGAGAGACTTCACTTTTTGTGCAGGTCTGCACTAAATCTTCTAGAGGAGTACCTGTGGTGATAGCTTCAGAGCTCAGGCTGGGAAGGCAGTAACAAACCCATCACTGCTTTTCCTTGGAAAAATGCAGTAGACATTGCCTTGGGCGTTCAGCAGGCCACTGTAAATGCTGCTGTGTATTGTAGTGTGTAACTAGTCCTGGAACCAGCAGTAGTGATACAAGTCACTAGGGCATGTATTTAGTGGGCTGTAGGAAAGAAGAAACTCCTTAGGATAAGAAACAAGGAGCAGTGCAAGTTAGAAGCACAGTATGGGCAAAACAGCACTTCTTGCCTGCATATTACCAATGTAAGTATAATCTGCCAGGGAGCTTCTGCTGTATATTTTCCCCATAATGATAAGGGTAATGATGGAATGGATATAAAGAACATGCTGACCCAAGAGTTGGAAAAGGGATGGGAAGGTTCTGTTCTGCCCTTGGAGGAAGAGAGATATTTGATGAAATAGATTTCACAAGATAGGCTTTACCTTCTGTACAGAAAAGAGACTACATTGCTACTGGAGCACTCTGCTGATCTGTGGGGCTCCTCAAAGCTTCGGGGAGCAGGGATTCTTTCTGAGCATCTTTGCAGGAAAATAGTCAAACTATAATAAACAGTAGGTGTATTGAAAACACTGCTGAGTCCCCAGCAGTTGTTTACTGTCCCCAGCAGGACAATCTGCTCAGTCTTTTCCTTCATATGTCAGCACATTGTGATTCACCTTTTGCATCAGGTAGACCTTGATCAACCAGCTTCTTCAAAACCCGTGTGAAGTAAGGAGGCTGAACATCACAAGCTGCTGAGAGCAGGGGCCTGTGAGCAGGATGGCTGCCCTGCTGCTCTCCTTCCTTATGTTAATAGGGGGTATTGCTCTTCTCTGACCACAGGTGTGGCTGGCTGGCTTCTGGACGCTTGACATTTCAAAGTAAGGCTATACTAGATTAAAGAGTCGTTTCAGACTTTAATGCAGACAAATAATTTTAAATCTACTTTCTGATGGAATGATTGAGAACAATAAAACTGTAAGAGCAGGGAGATCTTGCATCTGGCATCCCCTGGGGCAGGTTCATTTCCACCTGTGGTGTTCCTGAAGTTAAATGTCTGTCAGAGGGAACTGTAGTGTGAGAGACTTGTCTCAAAAAGTAGCCTCTCTTGTACCTCTTTTCCCTTGCTTCTGGGAAGTTAAAAGTGTACCTAAGCCCCCTCATTCAGCCTGAATCTCTGCTAAGTCCGAGCCTATTGTTTCTTCTCAGTATCCAACATAGATAATGAATTATTCCTTCTTTATTCTAGCATTTTTCAAAGTTTAAAAGTTGTAGTAATAGACATGAGCTGTGGCTCAAGAATATGTAATTCTAAGAGGATGTTAAAATTAGGATATTTTAACATGCATAATTGTAGACACGGAGAAGGAGCAGTTAGAGGAATGTGACATCCATATAGTATGAGGTTTGCTTAAAAAAGAAATAGAAAAAAAACCCACAAGGGCAGATCACATTTAACACTGTGCAGCTGTAGAATACCAATGCTGTACTGGGGAAACTAAGGAAGTCGTCTGTCAATATAAGGACCAGATCTGAGAGGTACCAGAGGATGAAAAATGGCTCTGATCTTGGCGAGGGGGTTGAATGTCTGGCTGGATGCATAATAATGATAGCAGAGGTACAAGACCTCTTGCAGTCCGAACCTGGGAAGCTAGTCACAGGCCAGGACAATCTGTGGTGATTAAAAGAAATGTCACCTCTTTCGTATTTATTGAAAACATTTTTCTTCAAAGACAGTAAACATCTGCTGTGGAAGTGAGGGCTGTGAGACAGAACAGCTAGAAGAGATGAGTGAGAGCTGTTGTGGAGGAAGAACAAAGAGCTTCATTGGAGGCTCCTGTCTCGTTTGCCCGTGCTTTGATATTTCCCCACTGATTGTGATATTTCCATACCAATTATTGTATAAATTGTTCCTGGCTGACCTCTCTACTTAGCCATCCTTAGTTGGCTCAGCAGTGGGAGGAATTTGAATGAGGAATGAGTAGCTTTTTGAGTCAGTTAAGGAAGGACAGTCCATGTGCTGGGAGTGGTGGGATGGTGGCAGGAGTGGAGGAGGAGGAGAAGGGATTGGGCACCCTTGGTAGCAAGATTCAAACATCAAAGCAAAAGGGTGGAGGATAGGGACAGTGTTGTTCTGCAGGTGGCTCCAGCCAGAATTTCAGCACAGCGAGCTCTTTTTTGGCATGACAAAAAAATACAACAAGCAGAATACTGTATTTTCCCTGAATGAGGCTTTACAGTAATAAGGAGGGGGTTACCACATGTTTTCTTCTGATAGCATTGTTTTTTTTCCATCTGACAGCAGGTTGCAGCGTGCAGAGATTGTCCCTGCTGTGACTCATTTATGCAAAAATTAAGCCTGAACCTAGTTTTTATTTGTGCACGTTAACAGGAGACTTCACAGAATAGCAGGTGCATGTTCCTAGAAGAGAATCTCTCTGTGTTGCCTTTGGGGTAGTCTCCTATAGAGATTATGTTAGTCTTCAGCAATGAAAAATAAGATGGCCTCTTGGGGAAGTGTTCTCAGTGGTTGAACAATGGTGAGGCTGGAAGAGCCTTCTTGAAATATAGCACTGTTTTGTGGATAGTAATCCTTGCTTTTTCTCTTGACTCCACAGCAGGGCTAAGTAAGGATCTGGTCTTGGCAAGAAGCTGTCTGTGTCCTCCCCACGGCACAGAAGGGAAGGTTGTCCTCTGGGAAGCATCATGCCTAAGGGAGACTGAAAAATTATCTGAATTAAGATGGAACATGAGCTTTGAAGGATGTTATCTGTCCCTGAGCAACTTGCTGAAGCAAAGGCCTGTGCAGGGCATAATGCTCCTGTTTTGGGGTAGGGGATTCTAACCACCAAGGAGTGAGTTGCAGGGGAGACCTGCTTGCTGGGCCACAGTTTACTTGCACTGTTAGTTCATGACAGCAGCTAACACAAGAACTGCTCCAGCTAGAAAGCTGTTTCTGCCTGCCCTGTGGTTTCCCAGCCTGCTGTCCATGAGCTGGGAATCCTTGCATCCTTGTACTGGATGAAAACAGTTTATTTCTTGTGGGCACAATCATCCTTTCCTCACTCTGAGCAGGCTGCAGGTATGGCTGCTGCCTCCCGTGGCACTGGGACAGGGCTGAGGGTGCTCAGTGCAGTCAGAGGGAGACTCTGCTGTCACTTGCCTCTCCTCAGGTGGTGCTGTGCCATGCACTGGGGAGCAAGGGCCAGCTGGGCCTGGGGTGAGCCTGGGATCCTGCACCGCTCTGGCCTGAGTGAGCCCTGGGCCTGTGGGAGGGCAGCAGTTGCCATAGGCTGTGATACACTTGGAGCTTGCACCTGCTCTTGGGTTGTGTGTGCCCAGAGCATCTCTCAAGCTAGGAAGCAGACACTTGAGCATAACTGCTCTTTAGCACTTGTGTCTGAATTGTTTTCATTACTGGGGACTTTCTGCCAGGTCCTGTGGTCTGCTGCAGATGCTAATTTGTCATAGCCAAATAGGATTTATGCACCCTCCCCTTCCCTGCACACAGGCTCCCACTTCAGTTCTGAGAGTGTTTTGGGGAAGCCAGTTCAGTTGGCTGTGTTCAGAGCAGAGATATCTATGCTTGTAGAGAAAAAGCTGAAGTTGTGCTTTTTTTTTTTTTTTTAAGCTTCTGTTCCAGTATAGCCAATGCATAGAGTCTGCAGACCAGATGTGACCCATATGGCTGCAAAGTATAGCCTGCAATGAAGGGGGGGGCTGTGAAAGGGCATGAGGACATCTGTACTCGTTGAAACAAAGGGCCCTCCACCAAGATCAGTATCGCATTTCAAAAAGCTAGTAGGCAGACAGCTATGTAATTGTAGCTTGTTTTGGGAGCCTCCCAAACCTGATGTGATCTACCTGTTTAGTAGCTGTCTTTTGAGCACTTATCCCACCCACGTTTCAATCCACGTAAACTTCCCATATCCACAGCATCCCTTGTAAAGAGCATCCCCAGGTCTGCTATATGCAGTTGAACAACTGCCTCCCTTGTTACAAAATTGGGTCTGACCAGTTTCAGTTGATGGCCCCATTTTTTTTTTTAACTGGAAGAGATGGTAGATGTTCAATGCTTGATCATTCTCTTCATGGTGTGCATATTTGTCTAATCCTTTACCACATGTTCTTAAAGCCATCTTTTTTTCCAGGCCAGAGTCCCAGCCTGCTCTATTATTTCTTATCTGGAAGCCATTCCCTAGTGTTTATCATTGTTCTTGTTCTTCTCCAATGCTTTTTCCAGAGCACTTTATAAATTGACCAAACAAGAGTGACAAAAAAACCCGCAAGAACACAAAATAAATGTGCACTGTTTATTTGTACAAGAGATGGGGAGGGAAACGTCTTTG
Source organism: Ceyx cyanopectus (assembly GCA_013401355.1). NCBI lineage: Eukaryota > Metazoa > Chordata > Aves > Coraciiformes > Alcedinidae > Ceyx > Ceyx cyanopectus. The sequence continues at coordinate 34,147 of VYZU01032544.1, read as the reverse complement.
GAAATGTTTTCTGTTAAATAGTTGTAGTCAAAGGCATAAAATAGTTTTTAAAGGAAATTGAGGATTAGCATTATTAGTTATTGGAAGAGTACTGCTTTAGAGCTCCTAATTGAAGGAAAACTGCTGTAAAGCTGCAGGGGTAGAAGCAACCCCTTAAGCTACAAAATCCATGTGGTGTTCAGCACTGTCAGACCCATGCTTCTGGAAGAGAGGGAAAGTAAAAAGACTTTTTTTTTTTTTTTTTAATTGCACTCTGATGATTAGAGACCCAGGATAATACTCCTTACAAGAGCTCATGTTTCACTTTAATTTAAAAAGACCTACTGATGGTGATTATTATCTAACGTACCTTGATACAACTTGCTTTTGGGTGTGGTACAGGCATAGCCTGGACTCTGAGATGGGAAGACTGTTTCCTGGTCATTCTGTCCCTAATTTTTTTTAAATTCTTTTGATGTGTCAGTGTTGTGGTAGAGTTTCTATGTGCACAGAAATCCATTCTTTTATTACACTTATTTATGTGTCTGATAATCCTTGAATTAATGTTCTCAGATACATTTTTGCACATGTATTCTTCTGAGATGAACCTGAGGGTCCACCAACTTCCCAGAGAGTGTGTGTGACTTTCTGAAATGGAGCATCTTCAAAGTATTTCAGAATTAGTCACCTGAAATGACCAGTCGTGTCTGGAAAACCTGAGCTCTGCACGTCTCCCTTTGAAAGGTCAGATTGGCTGTAGCCTTGGAGCCTGCTGGGCAGGCTGGTGTAGGGAAGGCACTGGAACCAGGATCCTGCTGGTGCCTGAGCCTCCTGTGGTCCCCTTGCTGTGTGACCTTGAATCTAATTGCCTGGCTTCACCATCCCCTCTTGCTACTCCTGCCTTCTTTTTCCTACAGTCCTCCTGTCTCCTAAACAGGGCCTGGGAGATCGATAAGCCAGCAGAAATGTTGAGAGCTGCCTGTCTGGCTTGCTCTTGGCTTAGAACAATAGCCCTCATCTGTAGGGGATATGGATCAGAGAACAATTCCCCCTTATTGTAGGGGATTTGCTGCCTTTTGGAAAAAAACAGATGCACAAACCTATAATTTCTTATTAATTTTAAAGTAGCTCTTGGCTCACTAACTCCTCTGTATCAGCCCTTGCATTGTCAGTAAGTTATATTGGATTTGCAATTAAAAGCCAGCTGTGCCAGTGAAGTACCAGTCAGATGCCACCATAAGTATCTCCTGGGCATCCTAGGGGAGGTATGAAGTACACAGCTCCTCCTCCAGTGAGCTCTTCTCTCACTTTGAGGGAAAGATAAGAGTTTAAAATGGGATCTTGGGCACATTATTTTTGTTAATCAGAATGCTTGCTTGCTAAGAAATGGAATTCTTTTCTTGATACTGTGTGTTCATTCCCAGAGCTTGAAAATTGACAAACGCCCTTCAGTGTTCAAAAAGTTAACTGTTTGAGGAGAAAACTTCTGTTAATGGTTGTCTGTCTCAGGCTGATTGTTTTTCTTCTTCCCTTTCTCAGCCAAAATGACTTACTGGGGAATTGTCTCTGCTTCTGCTGTATAGATTTTTTTTTATTTGTTGAAAAGCATCTGTGCCCATCTGTGTGGAAGCAGGAGTTTGCAGGCAGGTAGGGGGAAGAGCACCATGGATGTGATGCTCCCTGCCCCTCTGGAGATCCACCCTGTGCAACCAGCACCTCTTGGAGGCTGAAAGCAGCTTGCTGCAAGTTGTAGCAAAACCCCAACTGTTCTGTGTTACCTGGGTGCTGGAGCTGGGGAGGGCACCTGCTGCATCTGTTTTTCAGCTGCTTCAGCTCCTGGAGCTAGAATGGGAAGCAATAGCTCTTCATCTCTTAACACTCTTGCTTTTGGTTGGATTAGGAAGGTGCATGAATCCAGTGTGAGGCAATAGGAAAGGAGGAATGTAGGATGGGTCTCTTCCAAATCTGGAGCAGGACTCCAGGTTGTAAGCTTACAAGCAAAGTCCAAAACCCCCTGACAAGAAGGAAGCCCACAAGTGCTGGCCATGAGGGTAGTGGGATTTAACTTCTACCAAAAGGCTGCATGGATCAGGGTGCAAAGATCTGCACTGTGAGTTCCTGAGGTCATGATGTTGGCAACGAGCTTTGAAAGGACCAGTGCACATCTCTGATAAAATGTTTTTCAACTGCATAGTTGGAAAACTCCTCAAAGAATTCTCAAGTAAAAAAAAAAACCAAACCAGCACTGCATTAAAAGCCTGCAAACAAGGTTGTGCACTCAGCTGAGAAATACCTAAATGAGCTTCTAATTCCTACCACTGCATGTTTGCCTTGTGGTGCAATTTTAATTGTGTCATTGCATGCAGGGTATCTGTGTGCTCTAGCAAAGACTGTATTATGAGCTGTCTTCAGCTGTGCAATAAAGATCTTACCCTTCCTGCTGCTTTAAAAACAGTTCACTTCAAAGGCTGTAGTCTTCGCTTTGTCCTTTGGCCTTTATGGGGTGAGAGAAGAGGCTGTCTGCACCTTAGATGTGTTAGTTGTCTCTAGCAATATCTTTCCCTGGGATGAAGAGATTGGTACAGCAAACAGAGGGGGAGTGTTTGCCCTGGTTGTTCCTCTCCCTGTTTCTTTTGAACACGCTAGCTGTCCCCATCCTCCCCCTTAAATCACATTATTTCATAAAGAGTAAAAAGAAACATAATTTGGAGCAGCAGCGAGCTGAGCCCAAGTTAATAGTTTGAATTGCACTCCCATCTGTTCAGCTGCATGACCCGATGGGTGTGCTGAACCCATTTTTCACAATTTGTTTTAAGCTGGTAAGAACCATCTCTCCTGGCTCTGGTCCAAGCTGACTGGAGAAAAAACTTCCTAACTGGACATCCATGTCCAGAGGGTATTGAGTCAGTAATCCACAGATGCAGGGCTGCCTCTTCCACCTGCAAGTGGCTGATTTTTGAATGTTACATTCCACTCTGGACTTGAGCACTGTCGTTGAAAATCTGAGAGGGAGGGAAGAAGCCTCGACATGCGCACGCACACGGAGGATGAAATTTGCAAACGTGATTATGCAGGACCCGCTTCAAATCGGCTTATTGCTGGTTGATGATGGCAAGCAAGCAGTCACAGAAGCCGGGGTGATTGGCCTCGGCATGTGTGCCTGCTGCTGGTAACTCAATAACTGATGAACACCCACCGTGGTCTCCAGACCTCCAGCTTTTGATGTAGCAACAAACAAGATAGATTGCTGTAATTTATCTGGCCCCCGGAGGGCCGTGCTGGTAATGTGCCATGAGCCCAAGGGCCAGCCATCCATAATCTGTGTAAAAATACCTCCGATGGCAGTCGCCGTGCTGCGGGGTTGTCTTTGTTCCCAGCCTCGAGAGTTTGCGTGTGTACGATGCCTGCTACCGGGGCTCAATTTCCAGCAGCCAGAGGCAGTGAGGCTTAGTGTTATTTGCCCACTCCCTCCATTACCTTGGATTGTTTTTCTTAAGTACTAAATATACTCGTTTCAAATAGACGTGGAAAAGCAGAGCTGGAAATGGTGTTTCCCTATATGCTTTTACAAGCATGACAGAGAGACTGGAGAAGGCAAGCTGGGTTTGCAGCAAAAAGAATGGGATTTTGTACTAGCTGAAGCCTCCAGAGGGTTTGCTGATAGTAGGTGAGTGCTTGTGCTGTTGTTCAGGTGGCCCAGAAGCCAAACCTCAGGAGGAGTGTAGCCTCCTGGCTCGCACATAGACCTCTCATCTGGTGGAAGAGAGTCCTACTAGGGCTGTGCCAGGAGAAATAGTCACTGCTGAACTGGGAAGCCCCACCAGGGTGCTGCAGAATGGCTGTGTGCCACTTCCTAGAGCTCTTCAGCAGCAACCTGTGCCTGGGATCACAGGGTGATGGAGTTGGAAAATAACGAGTAGTACTGAAAACAAAGCCCTGTCAGACTGAGTTTCTGGTTTGCCACCGTGCGGTGCTTTTTTGTGCCTGGGTTCCTATCTCTACCAAAAAAGGTTTTATGTTCATAGATTCATCGATATTAAGGGTTGGAAGGGAGCTAGAAGATCATCTAGTCCAACCCCCCTGCCTAAGCAGGATCACTTAGACCAAGTCACCCAGGAACAGATGCAGGCGGGTCTTAAGTGTCTCCAGAGATGGAGACTCCACAACCTCCCTGGGCAGCCTGTTGCCTCAATGCTTTTTTATCTTCACGGGATGTTTTAAGGAAACACTTCCCTCGAGTCAGCAAGAAAGCTGCAACATGGCTGGGGTGCTGCTGTGCCAGCGCCCTGTGTGCCAGCCTTAAAATGAGGCGTGAGGGCATACCTGGCTGAGCACAACCACAAAACGGGCAGGACAGGTACCTCTTGGGAAAGAGGCAGGGGCTGCCTGCTGAGAAGTAATGCTGTTCTCTCTCTTTCTACAGGTATGGCCTTGGCCCAGAGGCAAGTGACCGTGCAGGAGGGACCCCTCTACCGCACAGAAGGGTCCCACGTCACGCTGTGGTGCAAGGTGAGCGGCTACCAGGGCCCGTCGGAGCAGAACTTCCAGTGGTCCATCTACCTGCCCTCGGCCCCCGAGCGGGAGGTGCAGATCGTCAGCACCGCCGACCCCTCCTTCCCTTACGCCATCTACACCCAGCGCGTGCGCAGCCGGGGCATCTACGTGGAGCGGGTGCAGGGAGACGCCGTCCTGCTGCACATCAGCGAGCTGCAGGAGCGGGACGCCGGGGAGTACGAGTGCCACACACCCAACACCGACGAGAGGTACTTCGGCAGTTACAGCGCCAAGATGAACCTGATGGGTAAGCTGTCCGGCTAACGGCTTGGCTGGGGCAATCGGTGTCTTTCCCAGGCAACGTAGGCTGCATAAGCTGTCGGAAGAAAGAGCAGTGAGGGACAATGGAGGTGGCACAGTGGTGTGAATTGCAGGAAATCACTGTAGAGAGACATAGGAGACAGCAAAGCTTTCTCTAGTAATAAGTCCCTTATAAAGAAGAGTTGCAGGCAGTATAGATTCATTCATAGATTCAGAGATATTAGGGGCTGAAAGGGACCTAGAAGATCATCTAGTCCAACCCCTCTGCCTGAGCAGGATCACCTAGACCAAGTCACCCAGGAACTGGTCCTGGTGGGTCTTAAGTGTCTCCAGAGATGGAGACTCCCCAACCCCCCCTGGGCATCCTGTTCCAGAGCTCTGTCACCCTCACTGAGAAAAAGTTCTTTCTTGTTTTGACCCTAAACCTCTTGTGCTCCAACTTGCACCCATTGCCTCTCGTCCTGTCATTGGATAGCCAGAGAGAAGAAAGCTTGAAGCTGAAAGCAAGAGGAATGTGGAGCTGATTTACACCAAGCGAGGTAGGGAGGCTGCTCCAGATGGTGAGAGCTGTGTGCCAAAAGTGGCAAAACAGCAGAGCTGGGAAGACAGGAACAATAATGAGCATCACCTAAAGGAAATGAGAAAGGTGGCTGTCTTCATTCTCTTAACAGAGAGTAGTGCTTAATGTGTCTTGAATCCAGCATATAGATCAAATTAAGGTGTCTGTAGATGAATGTTGGTTTGGGTTGTTTGGTTTTGTTTTTTTTTGTTGGGTTTGTTTTTTTTTTTGTCTGCATTAGAAAAATCAAAACCAGATTCTTTAAAGACAGGAGTATTTCCATGGCACCTCTCTGACTATCTGATTTGACCTTTTTAAGCTTCAGCTTGCTTTCTGTATCTCTAAATGGGATTGGATTTGATGTCTCTAACTTGGTTAACAGCAATCAAATAGCTTCCATCAAAATCCTTGGCTGAAGGACTCCTAAAAGAGCTCCTTTGCAGCAGAGACATCCCTCTAGCAAATTTAAGCCCACAGACATTAGACTTTTCTTAGGAGACATTTGTGAGTCTGCAGGTCTCTGGTTTGGAAACCACTTTGGCATTATCCAGGCTCTCTAGCCAGTCAGGGTGGTGCAGATTCAGGCCATGTTGATACAAGAAATCCATTGTGAAAGTAGCAGAGGTGTGAATTTAAATCACAATAGACCTCCTTTGTGTTGTGCTTCTTGCCTCCAACTGCATGTACCTTGGCTCCTTCCCTTCACCTTGGCTCCTTCCCTTCAGAGGTGCCAACCCAGCCACTCTCCTGGGCAAATACCCATGGGTGCAAGTGCACATTTAGATGCCTGCTTCTCCATCTGTTTCAGTTGGGAGGTAGACACCTGAATACTCTTTTTTTTTTGGGTGGTTTTCTTTTTTCCCCTTCCAGTTCTGTGATTTGCTTAAGGTGTCCAAGGTTTGTGGTTTCCCCTGTAGTTTAAACAAGACTTGAATCACTGGTGCTGTAAAGCCACCTTGGGGAGTGAAGCCCATTGAAAGCCAACACCCAATGAAAGAAAGATCCCAGGGTCAGGGTGAGGTAGTGGCAGAGTTTGCAGCTGGGTTGATCTGTCAGGGAGCTGCACCCAGTGAAAATCAGCCCTGGAGGTGGGGTCCTTACAGGAGAGCTGTTGGAACAAGTGGGAGTGCCTTTGTTAGCTACTGACATGGGGCAGCAGTGGCTGGGGCTGTGGGTGTCTGATGGCTGGGCAGGGGTGAGCTCTGCTGCTCTCCCCAGGGGCTGGGGAGCCAGTGCCCTGCTGGTTGGAACTGCTGCTTGCCAGCTGCTGAGTATGGGAGCCCAGGGCTTGCTGGGTTGGTGAGCTTTTGCTCTGTCCTACCCTTGCCACAGGTACAAGGCTTGCAAGATTTGGGGCTCTGTAGACACTCATGAGTAGTGTTCGAGGACATTTGCTTTGGAGCTTATGTGTGTTGGGCATGCTCAAGAAAATTGATCCAAAGTAACTTCTAGTGGATTAGTTAAATCACATTATGCCCTTTCATGGATGCTTAGGGCCCTAATTTGGTTTAGCTTAATTAATTTCTGAAAATTCACTTCAGAAAGTGATTTAGGGTTACTTGCATTTTGAATGTGTGTCAGCATAGGTGTTTTCTGTGGCTTAACCAAACTCTAGACAGAAACTGAGTTTTCCAGAGTCTCCCTTTGATGATAACTTGTAGAGGACAAGCTCTTAGAGAGGACCTTCCCTCCTGCTTCCATTCCCATGACCTGGTGCTGACTTCAGCCCCATCAGACCCTGAATTCCTGCTAAGGAAATGGGCTTTTTTCTGCAGGGCTGGGCAGAATACACCCCCTTTTTTTCTCCCCATCAGTTTATCTCTCAGCTACAGGTCATGTACAGGTCATACAGGTTTTCAGGCTTGTTTTGTTGCTGCAAACAATATTCAAGAAGAGAGCTAAACGAGTTATTGTTCTCATTTTCTCAGAGAACAAAACTTTTTTTCTTTCATTCAGCTATGAATTTTTAATTGACTCATTAGATTGAGTGGTTCTTTTTTGGCAGCAGCAAACCCTGGAGGGAGTCAGATTTGTTAGCATCTCTATTCTTTCTGTTTATGTGTGAAATGGGTGATTTAGGAGCAGTGTTCATTTCAGATTTTCTGCTCTGGGAGCCTTGAGGAGTTGTGCCCTGTGATTTGAGGGATGAGCTGAAGGAAGAGTTCCTCCCTTTTTCACCTGGGCAATACATCTCTATGATGAAGAAACTGGGAGTTTGGGGGAGCTGGACAGGATACTGGAATATCAGTATATATTTTTCAGATACATGGAGCTACTGTCTTCACCAGGACATCTCATCTTGCAGCAGAAATGCTGGGATATGTCTTTTCTCCTGCCATCTGAGCAGCACTGAGGGCTATGTATCCACCACTCTGCAGCTGCTAAAAAAAATAGCCTTGTCAGCTTCAAAGATGTGCCAGTTGGACTTGCAAGTACACTTCTATTCACATCACAAACAGCAAGCATGGTTAGTTGTCCCTCTTCCATTTTAGATGTCTTCACTCAAGGTTCCTTTTCATTCATTTGAGATCTTGGCCAGGATCAAGTACCACTCTGAGGACCTGATGCCTCTGATGGCCTGGAGTAAGAAGTGCTCCCCAGGCACTTTGTGGGACTCTTATCTGAATTTAGGCATGCAGTGCAAGGGCTTATCTCACTGAAGCTGGGAATGAGGCCAGTAATGTGTTTCAAAGGCCTTCTGCCATGGGGGAATGTGTATGAAGGCTTAACCTTTTTCATTAGTTTTTAGTTTCCTTTAGCTGCTTCAAAAATTAGTCTTTCTGCATCTTGCTAGCCCCCTTTCCATCTCCTTCTGAACTATGTCATTGGGAAGAAGTTTTTACCTGGGCTGAGAGATGTCTTGAGAGTAATTTAGGATATCTCAGGCTGAGTTGCAGGGGCTGAGAGATATGGGGCGTTGGTAAATGAGTGCAACTCTTCAGGATATTGTGGAATCATGGCCTTGTGATTGATTTATGAGAGAGTATTAACTCACAAAGTCTGCAACTTCATTGTTTGTCTTCAGAGTTCAGTTCCCTGAGGCTGACATGTAGCTGCCAATGCTGGTTCATGGCCTTTTACTCATGATTGGGGGGGAAAAGATTTTTAGTAAGCAAGCAAGTAGCCTGGCATTGATCTAATAACACCAGGCATGTTACCCAAGGTAGATATTGAGGCAGTATATTCCATCAGAGGACAGAGGGACAAAGGCCAGGGAACAACTCATCTTAGTTTAAACAAAGTGCATTGTTCTATAAGATGACTAAAGACAGAGCCTAAATATTAGACTTGGGCTAGGCAGCAGTTGTTGAGTGAAATAAATTCTTCCAGTAGCAGGGGAAGACTTGGCTGATTTTGGAAACTTCCTCCACAGGGCTTCTAAACAACTGGGGGAAGTTTTGGCTTGCTTTTTGAATTGGGGAGACACTGAAATGGGGGATCTGGGGACCATGTGTACCTGACAGGCCATCATGTCAGGATCCTGGCCTCCTTCTTGCTGTCTGTAAGAAGTATGTGCACTGCTCTTTTAGTTTTTCAGAAGCTATGGACAAGAAAGGATTTTCAGAAGAAGGAAAACAGCATCACCACTGTCAGGACAGCAGTATTTTCCAGATTGTTACTGGAATCATCACTTGCCTTAACTCTTGAAATGTGGGCAGCAGAGGAGGTTTCTGTGCAGTAATTTAGGTGGTGAAGCTGCAGGGGTGCTGTACAATCTGGGATGCTGGTTTATGCTGATGGGTAAATAAACTTTGTGTTTTGCTGTGGGATAGAAGTGAGCACATGGCAGTTACTTTGGAATGTGTGAGTCACTGCAAATTTGTACTCCACTGTATCTCTGCAATGAATTGTTTGTGTGCCTTGTACACTTACTTAGATAACAGCAAAGAGGCCCAGGTCTAACCTCTTCAGAAGCTTCAGACTTTTATCTCAGTGTTTTTTCATCTGCTCCCAAAAACATTGAGCTCTTTTTCGGAGTAAGTGGTTTGAGGGAAGAAATAAAGCTTTGAGGTTTTTCTTAAACAGGCAGTGACAGATCAGGAGGAAAGGTTTCAAAGCCCTTAAGAAGGTGGCAGCTCTTGTATTTTGGGGGAAGCAGCTGCACAGCATCAATCCTGAAAAAAGCAAAATAATGAAAGGGATTTGGTCGAGGGGAGAGAGCAAAACCTCCAGGGTACCAAAGAGTGGGAAGGAGAAATTTCAGTGCAGACTTGAGAAACAAGCATCTGTCTCAGTGGAAGGTAGGAGCTGCTGTGGAGTTGGTAGTCCCTCCAGGGATGGTTGCTGGAGTGTCTTTGCCAGACCTAGATGAAAGAGGGACAGAGAAGATTTGTGCTAGGTAGGTGCTACTCTCAGTGGCTCCTCTGTCCACCCTCTTGGGACAGGCACACTTCTCTCTGCTATTTCTCACTGTCTCACCCTTCCTGAATAGGCTAGTCCTGTTCCTCTGGTCCTTTTGCCTGGCTGTGATGGCTCCCAGGGGCTGGGGGATGTTGTTTTTTTGGCTGGAAGCCCTGGTGTGGTGAGATAGCAGCATGGTGCCAGGCCTGGGAGTGGTGGTGGGCAAGGGTGCTGGTGGGATGAAGAGCCAGCTGTGCCTCTACTTGAGGTCAGTGCTGGCTGCAGCTGTGTTTGGTGAGGTCTCATCCCCAAAAGATGAGGTGCCTGAGTCACTCACACTTCTCTGCAGACCAGAACTCCATCCATGGGTCTTCAGGAATGTGTCTTGTAGGAGTCCCCTGTGCTGTTGAACTGTGGCATAGAACTGTGTGGCCAGGTGCAAGACCATGGCTGGAATGACAAGGATAGCTGGAGGGTGTAGCTGAGAAGCTCTGGTGGCATGGAAGGTGGAAGACAGTTTTATGCAATCCAGACAGCACTGGAAGGTAAGTGGCTGCATGTGTCTCAGGCAAGTATTCAAGAGAAGAAAGCAGGTCTCTCTTGCTCAATTTAAAACCAAGATTCTCTGGAATCTCTCTGTGGAGAGCTAAAGGGCATGTAGCAGGGAAAAACCCAAACAAAACAAACACAAAACCAAAACAACCCAAAACTAAACAAACAAATGAAAACCAAACCAAAACAACAACATGAAAAACCCCACCCCAACTTTTATTAGCCTGTACCAGCTGCTGCTGCTGCTTCTCAGGAGCTTCTCTTCTTCCAGTGCTGTCACACGTGATCTGTCTGTGCAGAGAGCAGAGGAAGAAAGTCGTTTGCACATTTGTCATGCTGTGAGAGCACTGTCTGCTCCTGGGAACCTGGGGAGACTGGGGGTGAGAGCAGTTGCTTCAGCTCATGTGAGGCCTGTGGACCTTGGTGGCTGCACTGATTCAAGCTGTCAACTGGGCTGAAGGTGGCTTTGCTTAAGGGAGGTGTCAGAGAGAGAGATGGCAATCTTGCAGACAAGGATCTACCAGGTTTGAAAGAAGTCTTTGGGGGCTTTCTATGTTGCCTGCTTCTGAGAGACTGGGAAAAGTGTTTGTCACTGTACGTGAGCAATCAGCTTGTGTCCCAGGGAGGTCAGGCTTTTTGCAGATGAACAGCAGCAGACAAACTGAAATTAGTTCAGACTGCCTGCTCAGGCTCCATCTCTGGAGGGTGTCAGGACCTGACATGATCAAGCTCTGAGCAACCTGCTCCAGCCTTATAGCTGGCCCTGCTTGGCTCTGCAGTTGCACTCCAGGCCCCCCTTCCACCCTGAGTTGTCACAGGATCCTGTGATGAGCCACTTGGCTGTTGTGCAGCAGGAACCACTGGTGGACACCAGTTTGGAGGGAGGGTGTTTAAGGGAAGGTGTGAAATGATATACAGGGGTGATGTCAGTGCTAAATAATGCATAACATTGGTGATGTCAAACAGATGAGAGCAGCAAGGACTTGCTCAGGCAGGGGTGTTGGACTAGATGATCTTCTAGGTCCCTTCCAGCCCCTAATTTCTGTGATTCGGTGATCCCTAAATTATTTTTCCTGACAGGTTTTTTTGTATTTCATATTGAGGAATTGCAGGAGTTTGTCTCTCTTCATCTACTATGATGTATGAAGGTAGAATCTGGAGATCCTGAACTCAGATGTCCTCATCTCTCTCAGGCCATCTTGGTGGCTTTGCTGCCTCTGTGAATCATGTATATGCTTTGTTTGGCCAAGCTGTCAGTTAACCAAAGCAAGTTATAGGATTGGTGGTGTTGAAATTCCTGCTTTATGAGTTACATTTATCTGCCTGTTTGGGCTGTGCTTGTTCCAGTAATTAGGTCCCCAGAGGAGTAAAATGTCCTTCACTTTCAAATTACCCTTTAGCTGACATTAAAAAATGATTTTATTTTTTTTTTAATCAAATACCTTCTTCTAGGTGGTCCTTTGTGGCTAGATACAGGGTGTTTTGTTCTTACTGTCCTCCTTTACATGCCTAAAATCTCTCTGTAGTAGCATTGGAAAAAAAAAAAAATTGACCTATTCTGTTCTGCTTTTTCTTTCTGTTCCTGTTACGGATGAAAACAGTGTTTGTCTCTTAACAGGGGAGGAATGAGGAGGGGTGAACATTTGTCTCTGGCACCTCCTATGAGCACAGCCTGGGGAGAACTGCACCAGCAAACCAGACTACAGCAGTGGAGCATTGCAGGCATCAGGTCCTATCCTGCTGATGACTTGCTGCATGTCCCTGGCTACAGCTCTCTCCATCTTCCCTGCCATTTTCCAGCTGGTAAAATTAGAGATAATAGCATACAAGCCTTTCACAGAGTCTAAGCTAAATAATTGTGAAGTGCTTTGAGCTCCTCAGATAGTGGGACATAGAAACAAAGGCTTGTATTTCAGCTTTGCCTGGTAATGATGCAGAATAGGATTCATCTCCAACCCTGCTTAGTCATTTCTGATATCATGGAAGTATAGCTGCTTAAGCTCACCCAATTTTGCCCTTGTAGAGCTGTCAGGCTAACAGGCAGTGCCAGGCTGAGGGAGCTGGTGGCCTGTGGTGCCATGAGCAGGTGTTTAAAGCAGGCCTGTTTAAAGTTGTTTTTTTTAAAAGCTTTTTTAATTTTAAAACCTTGGCTTTATTTGTATACAGTCTGGAAAGAAATTGCATGGAATAATTCTGCCTTGTGCTTTACAAAATACTTTGTAGATACCATTCAGGTTATAATTGAAAGCTTATAACAGAAATCTGTGTATGTACACAAGGCTCTCTCAATAGTTTGTATATCTTTCTCTCATCTCCTGTTACTGTATTGTTCCTGCTAAACACCTCCAGTTACTCCTGTTTTGTTGCAGCATGCCATCTCCTATTTTTTCCTGTTGGAATTGCTTGCCTAGTTTTCACTTTCTCATTGTATTACATCACTTCTCCATCTCTGTCTGCACAGGAGAAAATGGAACAAATTTTATGCAGACCATCCTTGAAAAAAATGGATAATCCTTTGTATCCCATCTCTCCCTCTTTGCTGTTACTGGTTTTTCTCCTCTCACCTTCCTGCCCCTCAAAACCACAGGCAACCTGGTGGCATGACATGCTTTGTGGGGAGGGCTCTCTGTTGCAGAGCTGATTCTTCCCCTGCCATCCACCTACCTGTTTCTCAACACCCTGGTGTTAGACACATTTGGGGCATATCACTCTATTCCATATGTTTGGTGCTTTTTTTTTTTCTTGCATTGTCCCTTTTGAGGTAGAGGTACTTATTTAAATTAAGCTAGTGTGTGGAGAAAATTTACAGTAAGTATATGCATCCTTTTTTTTTATGCATGTCTGTACACTTGTACATAGGCATTGTAAGAAGAAAAATGTATTCTAAAATTAATTTCTAAAAACATAAATGAATGCAGCCTCAGGCTATTGCACAGCCCCCTGCTTGCAAATCTAGGCTGGTCTTCAAAATGAGCCCTCACACTTCCAGACTTTCTGTGGCTCTTGCTTGTCATGAAGGGAGGCACAGAAGCCCAAATGCTGACTTCCCTTCAGACTGTAAAGAGGTGCAGTGTTTTGCTTGGGTAGGTTTCTGTGCAGAGCCTGAATAGTAAATTCAGAGCAGTCAGTTAAACTGACCTTTGAAAGCTAAAGCAGGGCTTTCTGCAAAAGCTGCTTTGCTGAAGGCTTGGAGTCTTCCTCTCTAGTCTGCTGTCTGCAGCTGTGTGGGGCTCCATGGGGGCATCTCTCAGGTTGATGGGACTGCAGCACTTTTATCTTTCACTAAGCCCTTGGCCTCTCTGGTGTCAGTGGGGCAGGAGGCTGCAAGGCTCTGTCCTGGAAGGAGTTACTGCAAAAGCAGTGCTCTGCACCACCCACCCCAGTGCTTGTCCTGCTGGCTCTCATTCATTTTGCCAGTTCCTGGTGAAATGAAGTATTTGGTAGCCCCTAAATGTCCTCTCAGTCTGTCCCTCTGAGCAGAGTGATCTGTGGTATAGGTTGTTTGTGCATATTGCCATAATGTCTGGGTGTTAAGTGCTGGTAGGAGGTAAAGGATGCAGAGGTTTTTAATTAGGATGGAAAAATGTTTAGCTGGAGATTCTGGTGCAGCTGAAGGCCAGCTCTACAACTGGTGGATTACTCAGAATCCTAGGTTCAAATGTTGGCCTCTCCAGCCTTTCCAAGAAAGTGAATAATCATGCAGGGAAGCTCTTTCAGGTTGGGCTCTGCTTGCTAATCATGGGAAGCAAAAGCTTGTCTGATGTTAGAAATAGTTCAGTGCAACCTCACATCCTGAATTTAACATTTCCTCCCAGTGTGCTCTGGGCAGCCCCAAACCTCTTTTCTTTTTCTCCTCAGCTGATTACTTTTTCACCACATGCACAACTGAGAGAGAAGCTCTGAAGGATAAAAGAATTTAAGAGCACAAAAAGAGAGCTGGAAGGAGCTGGGGTAGGTCAGGTTAGCAGGTGGTGGAGCCAATAGGCTGTAATGTGACAAAACCTGGTACCTGCCTCCTACTTGCACACTCAGCAGCTTTCCAGGGGCTGCCTTCAACCCTATGGACCACCCTGCTGGAGGGCAGCTGAGAAGTACCCATCTCCTCTGCCTGTGACTTTTCTGATGGGTGCCAGCAGGGCTGAGCAGCCAGCACAACCTGGCAGCTGACTCCCTGGCACGGGGACCTCCTCCTAAAGTCTCTGGCTTAGCCTGTTGGCATTTTTGGCAGCTTTGCTGGGATCCCGAGTGGCTGGGGAGTGTGTGTAGGTTTCTCCTTTGCTTTGCTTCCAAAACAGTCTCTCAGTGTTAAGTGGGGAAGGAGAGAACTGTGAGTGCAGCTGGTAACATATGGCACCCGTCCCCTGCCTTAGCAATTGCTCACTGAACTCTGAAAGTGGAATACAGTCCCCGTGGCTCCAGCCAGCTGCAGTGCTGAGAAATCCCACAACAGAGCAGCCCCTTATTCTATTACCAGGGAAAATTTCACATTCCTTGTTGCCTGTTTTTTTTCTTGCTGCCTCCCCGGGGAGATTTTTGCTATGCTTACTTTTTCTTCCCACTCCTTAATTTTTTATTTTATTCCCCCCCTTCTCCTTAAGTTGTTTTCCCTGGAGGACTGCTTTATTTGTTCTTTAATTCCAGCCCCTTAGAATTGGTTGCTCTGCATTTCTGTCAGTCTGCTGCCCTGAGAGGCAGGGACAGCACTTTCTGGCATTGATGCCAATACTTCTCTTGGGAGAACAAGTAGGTCTGACAGCAAATGCTCCATTCCCCCTGTAGCAAAGGGGAAGCTTGGTGCCCATTGCTCTGCCAGGCTGCTTCTGTGCCACAAACCTTGTGCTTGCTGCAGTGTGAAAGCACATCTTTTTGTTGAAGAACTGCAAAGCAAAGTGAAATTGGGGGGGCAGCACTCCCACAAACTGCAGAGCACCCAAAAGCCCCTAGCAGCATTACCAGTGGTGGATTGGATCCTTTTTGTCCTATCAGATAAGCTTGCACAAAAGTTGAAAGCCTGCTTCTTCTGTCCCACCCCTTGGAGGGCTCAGAAGCATAAGTGAGACTCCTCTGATTTGGGCTCCTTATCTGCTAATTTAGAGATGTTGCTGTTGAGCATCCTGGTGGAGGGAGGAGAGTGGGGAGAGAGTTTTCTTCTTGTTGAAACATCAGAGAGTCTCTGCCCTGCTCCTGCTCACTGCTGTGGTGATGGGAAAGGGAGAACAACACTTTGGTGCTCCTGGGGTTGGCTTTGGGTCCTGAGGCAGCCTATCCTCCCTCATGCTTCAGCCTGAAGCCCTGGCAGGACTGGCCTTTCACCCTCACTCCAGCTCCTACCAGGCAGCACAGAATTTTGCATTATGTGCTGAGAAGGAAGCCTGACCTGTACAGGGGCAGAATTTCCCCTCAGTAGGAAAAACCTGGGAGGATAAATTTTCCATCTTGATTCTGTGGCTGCCCTGTCAGTTTAGCCTGATAACAGTTTTACAGTCTTTATCTGATATAGGTTTAAGAGGATTTCCCTGGGTGCAGTGGGATTATTATAAGTCAGAGAGCAGTCTCCAGCTGATATTCCTTTGGCAAGTATTTATTTTAAGTGGGTTTAACAGTATTTAATTATTAAAATTGGGGTTGGGGGTGGGTGTTGGTGTTTTGCTTTGGTTTGTTTTTTTGGTTGGGCTTTTTTTTTTTTTTTTCATGGGTTATAAGTACATTGTGTATGTTATCAGAGAAGCAGAGCCTGGATTAAATGAAGACACGTTACTGCTTTCCAGGATAGGAGCTGTGGAAGGAAAGCAGCAGCTGGAGGTGGGGAGGAAAGAAGCTAAAATAGTAATGTTGAGGGGAAACTAACATTATTCCACGCAGCACTGATTAGTAATACTGCCAAACAGCTGTTTATAAAACAGAGATGGAATGGGAAGGATTGCTGCAAAGAACATTGAGAGTGCTGCAGGCAGTGCTTGCTCATCATTTGAGGAGGGGTGGCTTCTACCAACCATGTTGCATCTGGCCCCTGGAGGGATCAGAGGCTCTGCTGCTGCTGCCCAATGGACATTCCCCCAGTGCTGGTGGGCTGATGGGCAGTCAGGTTTACACTAATGTGTCCCCTCCTATTTAAGATTTTCATGCCACCTTCAGAAAAAAAAAGAGCAGTGGCAATGCTAGGCATGGGGAAATCTCTGCCTGTAGAAGAAAAGTCTCTTTTCAAGCCATGTGTGGGCTGTTTCTTTATCCTCTCTCCCTCCAGCAGGCTTTATTGACAGCAGGTGGCTCTGGGGATGGCTGTGCACACACATCCAGGAGTCCTGCTGGCTTAGCCAGGCTTCTTCTGGCTGCCTGCACCCAGACATCTTCCCTGGTCCTTGGAGTATTTCAGAGGCTGCTAATGGGATGGGATTAGCTGCCTCACTTGCCCTTGCCATCAACAAGAGAATTCTAGAGAGACTACAAAGAAGAGCAAAGGCAGAGCTAACAGGGAACCTGAACAAAGACTCTTTTGAATGCAGAGATAAGTGTGATTTTACCCTCTGGCCCTATGGAGGCAAGAGGTGGGGCTGCTCAGCTCCCCATTTACAAACTGAATGAGCCTCTGCCTTAAGGGATGTCATTGACTGAGTTTGTACTAATGGGTTGGATGCCCTTCAGTGTCCCTGCTCTGTCCTTCTGTTCCCTGTGTTTCAATGTACTACACCCTTTGGGGCTTTATTCCTTACTGCACACTGGTTAAAGTGATAACTTGGGGCTCTGCAAAGAAATGTGGCCAGGGATGCCTGCCCTGGGGAATTGTCATGGTGGGCAGGGCTTTCCAAACAGGGGATGCTTTTGTCCTAGGCACGATGTGCTCTGAGCACTTCACTGTCATACCCTGTCATTCTGCATTTTTAGATACTTATTCAAGAGAGCAAGATCTTTATAAAGCCATTTCTTAACAAAAGCACTTCGCCACTCTAACATGTAGTGCCAAACTAAGTGAGGGTGAGAAGATCAAAGATACCAGTGTGGGGGGTTTTTTATGGTATTGTGCTGCTTCAGGAAAACAAAGAGGTCCCAAAGCAGCAGATTGCCTCTCAGAGGGTTAATGTGAAGCTTTTGAGCCTGCTCTGCTGAAGAACTGCATCAGTGTGCTGAAGAAGACCACAGTCACTCTGACAGTCTGTTGTAACCTTTTGAGTTCTCTCAGGTGTATGGATGCCACCTGTCCACAGATAGGACTCTTTGCAAAGCTGCAGGTGATGGTTGTGCATGACAGATGGCCCAGCTGGTACTGCAGCTGGAAAGTGGAAGCACTGGTGCAGCAGCAGTAACTTACAGGGAAGGGAAAGCTGGTGGAGCAGTGAGGTTGCCAGAGGTATGACCCTTCATTTGCAGAGACTCTGTGCTTGGAGCTGACTGGCTGTGGGTGCTGCTGAGAATGGGTGCTGACCAGAAGGGCCACCCTGAGAGGGGCAGCTTCTCTGGGACAGTGTGGAGGTCCACTGTTGCCACAGGGATGCTTCCAGCCTCTTCCTCTCTGCATCAAGGGGCCAGGGTGTTACTAGCAAGGGGTGCTGCTTGTGCCAAAGCTGTGTGGTGGTACTGCAGGGCTAATCTATCTGACAAGTAAAGTTGGGTGCACTGCCTGGCATCCAAAAAGCCCCACTCACTGCAGCAGCTGAAGTCCCATGAGTGTATGAGCATATCTGCAGGACACAGTGGATGGTGCAGGTAGTCTTGGAGGATGAGCATCCCTTTGCATGAGGGGCTCCTGCCTCCAAGACAGGTTCTGGGGTGCAGGGTAAGCTGAGTCAAAGGTAGAGCCCTTTGGAATGTGAAAGCGACACATGGGAACACCTTGCCCAGGAGTTTTTGTGTCATGAAGAGCAGCAGGGTGTGTAGGAGGGTGGCAGCCTGGAGGTGCTGGAGCAAAGAGAGCTGTACATGAGGATGGCTGGTGAGGAACTGTGACTGGGGCAGAAGGAGCACCCTTGCTTCCTCCTGCAATGGGAGGAGGCCCCAGAGCTGTTGGAGACATGGGTCCTGGCCTCTCCAGCTGGCATCCTTCTGCAGAGGTCTTGAGGGGGTCTCTTCTCTCACCCTTCCCATGCATCCTTCAGGTGCCTGAGAATGCTGTTTCAGGTCCTTGATTGCAGAGCAGGCAGTGTAGATTTCAGTGCTGCCTTCCATCAGGATGCAGTAATTACCTTTGTGCTGCCATCTCCTACTCTTTCTTCCTCTCCCCTTGTGACTGGGAAGTCAGATGAAGTGATGGCACTTTGAGGAGCTGCTTTTGAAGTGACTTTGAGTCAGAGGGGCTGGCAAGCAGTAGGGAGCGAGATGCCAGCGCCCAGTACTTGCAGATCATTTCAACTCCCCTGTGTGTGTGGCTAGAGCAGCATTTGCTGCATGCTCGTCCTCAGAGACACCAGGCTTCTCAGATCTCATCTCTTTCAAGAGGCCCCTGCTGAGGGTCTGATGTGTACGAAGAGAAGAGTAGGTACCAGAATAACAGAGGTGTGCTGAGCTGGGTGGTGGTGCAGTGGCTTTTCATCAGAGCCTGTTGCTGTAGATAACACACAGCTCTGTCTCAGGGTGCTGAGCTTGCCCCATGGCAGCAGTGGGATGAATGTATGCAGGCCAGCCCTGCTGCAGACCATTGGTACAGAAAGATGTATTTGTCATCTCCTGTGATATGTTCAGGACACTGGATGCTCTGGTAGGGCTAAGTCAAGCTGGACAACTGTAGACAGTTGTCACTTAAAACATCTTATTAGTGCAATGTGTGCCTCAGGAGCCACCTCAGAACACTCCTTGCACATCTCCCTGAAAGTCTAGAAGGTGCTTTCTATTGCTGCTGAAGTGTAATGGGTTTGAGCCAGGCACCAGGGTCCCAGCCACATTATTGGTCCACTGAGCTGATGCCCAAAGGGTCACCCATCCTGGTTGAAGTTGTCAAGAGCAAAACACAGATCTTTCTGGCAGAACACAGCACTGCTGTTGAGCATTCAGGGACACTGTCTGGAGCAGTGTCTGGAGCAGCAGGACAGCCAGCCTGCTGGTGGAACCCCTGTACACCAGCCAGGGCAGAGCCTGATAAAGCTTATGAAACCTGACAAGATCACAGCCCAAGGTGGTATTGCTGGAGGCTGCTTGACTGGGAACTGTGTTCCTGCTGCAGCAGCACAAGCATTAGGATTGTGTCACTCAAAGCCCTGTCATGACACACATCCAGCCATTGAGTAGGGTGCACGTGAAAGTCTCTTGCATTTGTTAGCCTGACAGCAGGACATGCTGCTTTCTGAAAGAGGCACTGACTGTATCTGCTTGCAAACTCAGTGTCCAAGGGCACTGTGTGCTGCCTGCTCAGGTCATGCAACTGGCAGAGCAGAGGCTGGTGCACAGCAGCCCTACATCAGCTAAAATAAACTCTAAAGCAGTGTATCCCATGGTACCATCTGGGAAGGAGTCTACCTGGCTCACCACCTCTGCCACAGTAGCTGTTGCAGGGATCTTTGTGCTGCTTGTTACAGATCTGCATAAAATTAAAGGCTTGTATTTACTGTAAATCAGGGTTTCTCCTGCTGGGTGCTGCCCTCGTTCTTGCTGGTCAGATTTGTGTTCATCTGAGAGAAACAGCAGCAGCTTCTTAAACAGACCAGCTCTTAGGCCTTTTGTTTCCTTCAGTCCCCCAAGGTTAATCTCCTTCTTGGCACCTGATTATTTGCCCCTGCAGGGCATGCACATGGGTTTGCCAGATGCATGTTGGAAATTCTCATTTTGCTGGCTTTAATTCCTGTCTGGGAGCTGTGGTCAGGTCCTAGGGACCGAGGGTGGGTTAATACCTGAGTCAGCACCCAGATCACACTAGTGAGCACTGTGTTGACTCTGCCTCTCCCCACAGCTGGTGGTATTTCTGAGAGAGGGGAGGTGTTGTAGTAAATGGGCCAGTTCCCAAACAGGTATTAAGCATTTTGAGTTCCCTTTGAGTTTGGTGTTGCTAGCTTGGTAGTGGTCCAGCTAGAAACATGGATGGGGGCTCTTGGGCTGCATGGTCAGACAAGGGACAGAGCTCCCTTTCTGCTCCTTCCATGAGCTTTCTCCTCCACTTCTGAAACATACCAGGTGTTGACAGGGCTGGCACAAACATCACTATACTCCTTCAAGCCACCAGCTTCTCTCCCCTGCCTGAGTCTGTCCAGCTCTTTACCCAGTTCCCAAAACCTCCCAGGCTGGTTCTCCATGTTGCAGCTGCCTCCTGCCAAGACCCCTGGAGATGCCTGCAGTTGCCTTTTCAGTGTTCCTCTGCCACCCCCATGGCACTGCTGCTTGCAGGGGGCTGTCCCACTGTCCTCTTGCTGCTGTGGGGCAAGACCACTCCTGGTGGAGCTTAGTGCACTGCTTGTTCCCTCCAAATGTCACCCCTTCTCCCCCAGCCCTGTGGCAGGCAGGTCTGGTTTCCCTAGCTCCATCCCCACTCCGTGGAAGTTATCCATCGTACTTTAGGATGCTGGGCTTGTTCTCTTGTTCATTTTCCCTCCTTCAGGTGCTGTTGTCAGTGTGTAATTAGCTGGCATGGCACCGAGGCGTGGATCCCAGGAGTGCTCCCTGGCTGATGTGAGCAGCAGCCAATGACTAAAACAAAGAGGCAGCTTCAGCTCGAGCCACACGTTCTCTTTGTAGGTCTCCTGCTCCTCGCTGCTGCTGGGAGCTCCAGAGGGATCACAGATGTGGAATAAATGGGAGTGCTCTGAACGAGTGGCACTGTAATCCCTCCCTGCCCCCCACCCCTCTTACCCCCCTTTTTTGCAGACATTAGTTTGATTAAAATTGCATGAGCCCACACAGGGGTGTATTCCCTTTTATTTGTTTATTTCCTCCTGGCCAGAGGCTGGTTTGAGGTCTGCCCTGTGGGAAGGCAGCCAGGGGGATGCTGGGGAATGGGGGGTGTTTTCAGAAACTTTCCCCCTCAGGAGCTTAACAGCCAGCAGCTGCAGGGCTGGTTGTACTGGTGAGACCTGCTTTTCCTGTGGGATGCTAAATGGGAGCACCTTCTTTCCAACCCTTGACAGTGCTTGCTGGTGAATGGGTGTGCTCCAGGCAGTCAGAGGCCCCTTCCAGCACTGGTGCAGGGCAGCAAATCTGGAGAGGTGTGGCTGGCAGGCTTGCTCCTGTGGATCTGCACCCAGGCTTTCCAGGTTTCTGAGGGCACCTCCGTGGCTGAGGGTGAGTGCAAACAGACAGTTTGAAACCTAGATGACTGTATGTGAATTAAAATAGTGAGAAAACAAAAGAAGATGCATTGTTTTCTTTTTCAACCAGGTTTGCACATCCAGGTTGGCAAGGAATAGTCTTCATCATTTGTAGCAGCCTTCTGTCTCCTCTGGATTCAGGGAGACAACACAGAGTTAAGAGATTACTTTGTACTCCAGTACTATTCTGCTCTGAAAACATAGTATTTTTGGCAGTGCTATATCAAAACTGCCATACTCCTTGGTGGACATGTATAGGTTGGACTCTGTCTTACTGCCTCACACAGGCACATGTATGATTGAGGTTTTGCTGTTACATGCCAAGTGTGGTTTCCTTGTTTGCATCTGCATCTTTGCAGTGCCCTCTGTGCCTTTGCATCGTGGTCCAGTAGGAACAGTGAAAAGAGCTGGAGGCTTTTGCACTTGCAGCTTTATCCCAGGGCACTCTGAGCTCTGTGTGCATTGAGTTTTTCTTCTCAGTTTTTCTTTTCTTCTGTGCAACACAGGGTTCAGGGGAGTTGGGCACAGGGGAGCTGGCATCGTGGGCACAGGGGAGCTGGCATCTTGGGCACCAGCTGGCTGCTATCCACTGAACTGCTCCAGCTCAGCTCCCTGCAAGTTGTCAGGTGCTGCCTGCAGGCCCAGATGCTTTTTGGAAGGTGGAAGTCTGGTGGGAACTGTTCCTTGGCAGCAGGAGGCTTCCTTTCCTCCTCCCTGCCCTCGAGGGTGAAACAATGCTCCTGCTGTTTGGAGGAGAAGGAGGTTTCATGGTAGAAGTGCATGTGTGCAAGGGATTCAAAGCCTTCTAAGGCAAGAGGACAAGTTGCAAGAGGTGACAAGGAAGCCTCCCTCCAACTAAACCTGGTGAGGGAGGTAAGGGCAACAAGAAAAGCTTTTTCAAGTATATTGGAGGCATAAGGAAGTCTAGAGGCAACTGGTTCTGGGCACCCCAGTTCAAGAAGGACAAGGAGCTACTGGAGAGAGTCCAGTGCAGGGCACCAAGATGCTGAAGGGAGTGGAGCATCTCCCTGCTGAGGAGAGGCTGAGAATGCTGGGGCTCTTTAGCCTGGAGAAGAAGAGACTGAGGGGGGACCTCATCAGTGTCTATCAATATGTTAAGGGTGAGTGTAGGGAGGATGGAGCCAGACTCTGCTCAGTGCCATCCAGTGACAGGACAAGAGGAGCATGAGAGTAAGTTGGAGCACAAGAGATTTACGGTAAACACAAGGAAAAAACTTTCCCACAGTGAGGGTGGCAGAGCCTGGCAGGGGCTGCCCAGGGGGTTGTGGAGTCTCCTGCTCTGGGAGACACTTAAGACCCGCCTGGATCTGTTCCTGGGTGACTTGGTCTAGATGATCCTGCTCTGGCAGGGGGATTGGACTAGATGATCTTCTAGGTCCCTTCCAACCCCTAACATTCTGTGATTCTAAGAGGATCCCACTGTGGCCCTTCTCACCACCTAGTGCACAATGTGACCATCTCCTGGTGTCCTCTGGCACTAAGGGCAGCTTTGAGTGACACACACATACCTACCCTGCTTTATGAGGAGTGGCTCCACTGCTCAGAGCTGGGACAGAGATGTGTCTCCCAAGAGGCTGTGCCCAGGTCTTGCTGCAGGGTGCAGTTCCCTGGGTTTGGTAGGAGTGTGGCTGCTTGTGTCATGGACTAGAAATTTTAGGCCAGCTGGAAAAGGTTAGCATAACAAAGCAGCAGGTGAGAGGAAGGCATTGAATTTCAATAAACCAGCAACTGGGGAATGAAATCTCCTTGCTTATTATTCAGCCTCCCAGCTCAGGCATCCCTCTCACTTACCTTGGAGCAAATCTGCTGTAATGCATAGGAAACAGCTCAGCAGCTGCAGTCCTGGTTTCCATGAAGGGGCTGAGGTTTATTAAAGACCTGCAGTGCTTTTTTAAAAAAAAAAAATAAGAAAAAAACCCACTTTATCTTCTTGGACTTAATCATTACAAGTCAAATATTCGAATAGGTAGGAGCAAGTGTTTTGCTGAAATTGGATGATCCCTTTCATATTTATGCCTGGTTACACTTGCTCCACGTGAATTTGGATGATTGGCTGGGGACAAGAGAGAGGTGAGAGGTGAAAGAGAGTATAGAGTGGGGGCAAATTGAAGCAGGGAGAGATTAGAATGGAGAAGAAAGCAAAGAAAACTACTGAAGGTTAAAATAATAACAACAACTAGGCTGGGGGGTGGGGGGTGACCAAGAAGAGGCAGAAAAATAAAGCAGGGCCTTTGAAGAAAGAGGGAATAGACAGTGAGGCCTCTTAGTAAAATTTAAATAGCTGAGTCTGAAGATAAATGATGAGCCTGCAAAGAAACAATGAAAGTAATTTTTTTTTAAAGTGGAAGACAGAAAGGAGGGAAACATTTAAAAGGAAAATGAGAGGCTTTTGCAGGTTTATGCTGTTGAGCATGTCAGCAGAGATGCTTCGTAATATCCTCTAATAATGTGATGGGTACTGGAGGCTTTGTAAAAACAAACAAAGCCCCAACCTTGCAATTAATTTTTCAGTGAGGTAAAGTTTNTCAGTTTTTCTTTTCTTCTGTGCAACACAGGGTTCAGGGGAGTTGGGCACAGGGGAGCTGGCATCGTGGGCACAGGGGAGCTGGCATCTTGGGCACCAGCTGGCTGCTATCCACTGAACTGCTCCAGCTCAGCTCCCTGCAAGTTGTCAGGTGCTGCCTGCAGGCCCAGATGCTTTTTGGAAGGTGGAAGTCTGGTGGGAACTGTTCCTTGGCAGCAGGAGGCTTCCTTTCCTCCTCCCTGCCCTCGAGGGTGAAACAATGCTCCTGCTGTTTGGAGGAGAAGGAGGTTTCATGGTAGAAGTGCATGTGTGCAAGGGATTCAAAGCCTTCTAAGGCAAGAGGACAAGTTGCAAGAGGTGACAAGGAAGCCTCCCTCCAACTAAACCTGGTGAGGGAGGTAAGGGCAACAAGAAAAGCTTTTTCAAGTATATTGGAGGCATAAGGAAGTCTAGAGGCAACTGGTTCTGGGCACCCCAGTTCAAGAAGGACAAGGAGCTACTGGAGAGAGTCCAGTGCAGGGCACCAAGATGCTGAAGGGAGTGGAGCATCTCCCTGCTGAGGAGAGGCTGAGAATGCTGGGGCTCTTTAGCCTGGAGAAGAAGAGACTGAGGGGGGACCTCATCAGTGTCTATCAATATGTTAAGGGTGAGTGTAGGGAGGATGGAGCCAGACTCTGCTCAGTGCCATCCAGTGACAGGACAAGAGGAGCATGAGAGTAAGTTGGAGCACAAGAGATTTACGGTAAACACAAGGAAAAAACTTTCCCACAGTGAGGGTGGCAGAGCCTGGCAGGGGCTGCCCAGGGGGTTGTGGAGTCTCCTGCTCTGGGAGACACTTAAGACCCGCCTGGATCTGTTCCTGGGTGACTTGGTCTAGATGATCCTGCTCTGGCAGGGGGATTGGACTAGATGATCTTCTAGGTCCCTTCCAACCCCTAACATTCTGTGATTCTAAGAGGATCCCACTGTGGCCCTTCTCACCACCTAGTGCACAATGTGACCATCTCCTGGTGTCCTCTGGCACTAAGGGCAGCTTTGAGTGACACACACATACCTACCCTGCTTTATGAGGAGTGGCTCCACTGCTCAGAGCTGGGACAGAGATGTGTCTCCCAAGAGGCTGTGCCCAGGTCTTGCTGCAGGGTGCAGTTCCCTGGGTTTGGTAGGAGTGTGGCTGCTTGTGTCATGGACTAGAAATTTTAGGCCAGCTGGAAAAGGTTAGCATAACAAAGCAGCAGGTGAGAGGAAGGCATTGAATTTCAATAAACCAGCAACTGGGGAATGAAATCTCCTTGCTTATTATTCAGCCTCCCAGCTCAGGCATCCCTCTCACTTACCTTGGAGCAAATCTGCTGTAATGCATAGGAAACAGCTCAGCAGCTGCAGTCCTGGTTTCCATGAAGGGGCTGAGGTTTATTAAAGACCTGCAGTGCTTTTTTAAAAAAAAAAAATAAGAAAAAAACCCACTTTATCTTCTTGGACTTAATCATTACAAGTCAAATATTCGAATAGGTAGGAGCAAGTGTTTTGCTGAAATTGGATGATCCCTTTCATATTTATGCCTGGTTACACTTGCTCCACGTGAATTTGGATGATTGGCTGGGGACAAGAGAGAGGTGAGAGGTGAAAGAGAGTATAGAGTGGGGGCAAATTGAAGCAGGGAGAGATTAGAATGGAGAAGAAAGCAAAGAAAACTACTGAAGGTTAAGATAATAACAACAACTAGGCTGGGGGGTGGGGGGTGACCAAGAAGAGGCAGAAAAATAAAGCAGGGCCTTTGAAGAAAGAGGGAATAGACAGTGAGGCCTCTTAGTAAAATTTAAATAGCTGAGTCTGAAGATAAATGATGAGCCTGCAAAGAAACAATGAAAGTAATTTTTTTTTAAAGTGGAAGACAGAAAGGAGGGAAACATTTAAAAGGAAAATGAGAGGCTTTTGCAGGTTTATGCTGTTGAGCATGTCAGCAGAGATGCTTCGTAATATCCTCTAATAATGTGATGGGTACTGGAGGCTTTGTAAAAACAAACAAAGCCCCAACCTTGCAATTAATTTTTCAGTGAGGTAAAGTTTTCTGAGCATGTAAAGCTGATGGTGTCCTCCTTTCTCTCTGCCTGCACGTTATGGTCCAGCCTTTTCTTCCTGGGGGACTATGTGCCAGGAGCTGCTGCTGCTGCTAAGTGCAGCTGCTTCTGGAGCACCACTGGCATTCTCTCTGTATACTGGGAGACCAGAGGGGTGGCAGTTCATTGCTTGTCTGAGATTGCATGCCAACAGGGAGAGAAGGAAATTCTCTACCCAAAAGAGTTGGGCTGTGGGGCTTGTTTGTCATGGTTTGGTCTGATTTGCTGTGTCCTGATGGAAGTGGTTGGGGATTTTGGGAATGAGATGTGGTACCCTGCTTGCTAAGGAGAAGCCAACCTCCTGTTTGGCTACTGGGAGGATTTATAAGATGGTCATCTCTTGTCACTAGTTAGGTCCTTGGCACTGTAAGAGGGTTTTTTGGCTTAGTGGGACATGGCTTTAATAGAGACATTAGACTGCTCTGGGGGGATGTTGTTGTTGGTTGAATTTGAGAATGGTGTGAAAGGAATTGGCTTTTCACTTGCAACATATGAGGTAGTGAGTTTTCCATGTCCTGTGTGTCTTTTCCATAACCTTATTACACACTCATACCTACTCTTTGTGGGCACCTTTACACTCCTTAAATTTACAAAGTAAACTGCATGGATTAAAGTCTACTGCAAAACTATTTTAAAAGACAGGTATAAGAGGTTGCATTAATTTAACTGAAATCACTTAGCATGGATTTTTTAGTCCTTAATAGATCCAACATGTCTGAGGATGATTGAGTACTCAAACTTGCAATGAATTTTAAGGGGAAGAAGCTTTCCATCTCTTTTATGTTGGGTGTTTTTTTCAGTGATAGCTAGAAGAATGAACATTTTTCTTAAACAAGGATGGGCTGGGGTTTTTCTTCTTTTGAATCACATCCTTTCCTACTTATTTTGGGGGAGTAGTATGCAGCATTTTTGTGTAATTAATTTTGGTATAGAGTGGTGCATTTGGAAGAACCTGGCCTAAAAGATCTGTTTGAAACCTCAGGTGTGAGCAGAGAGTCTTCTCCCTTCTCTGCCAACATGCTGCAGGTAGCAAGTCTTTTCCAAGCAAAGTTTTCTCCCAAAGGTGCCTGTTTATAGCTCCCAAGTCCTCACTTGTTGCTATTGAGTCTGACTGAAGTTCCTTTCCCTTACTAATTTCCCCACCCTCCCTTCTGTGCTGTTGTGATTCCACTAGTTCTTAAGTCACCCTTGAGTCTGCCAGGGTGCAGGAGACCCAAATATCTAATGTACTCAAGCAAGGGTTTTGGAAAAAACCCAGAATAATTAAGAGGAAAAAAATTAAATCTATCTTGATATTTTAATGTAGCAGAAAAAGAAACAACACTCTTTTCTTCTTCATTTTTGAAGGTTGTGTTTACAGGAATTTTTAGCTGTGATCTGAAATCTCACAGCCTTTAAAGCTGTCTTGTTTTGTAACACGTCTAGGTTACAGGGAATAAAACACTGATAGTCAAGGAGGGAGTACAAGTCCTAGCTATGCCACAAAACAAGGCTCCTGAATCCATCTGGGGTGGAATTTTTGTTTGAGTGGGTCCCCTGTTTTAGATAGGATAGTTTGATACCACTGATACCACTGCTGAGTTTGGAGATTATTTCTTTCATAAAAGAAATAAAAATACATTTGAGCAGAGGAACTAGTGAAGCCTGGTTTCCTGTGGGTTTTGCTTCATGGTTGAATTCCTGGGTATCTAATAAAGCAGCCACTGCTTTTCCTTAATTGGAATATCCCTATGGTTGTCTTCCTTGTGCTGCCTGTGGTGTCTAAGGGTTGACCAAACATTGTATTGGTCCCCACAGAGAAATATTAATATGTGGTGGGTATCTCCTCTACTTCTCCAGCTATTTTGGGAAACCTGTGAAGCTTGTTCTGAGACTGCTATCAATCTCTCAGTATTTGTGAGCTTCAGCTGCTCTTAAAGCAATAACCACTTGCCAGAGTTATGTGGGAGACAGGTGTTATTTATTTGCTTACCATAGCTTGTCTACATGAGAGAACTTGGCCTTTCAAACTTTATGCATGCTTGTGAGACAAGCTGTTATCTTCATGCAGAAGGTGAAAAAGGCCCTGAGCAGATTCAGCCTGAGGCACAGATAAGGCAGACCTGGTGGTACTCTGGGATGTGAAACAGAGGTGGCTGAAGTGCTGCAAATCTTTTCTGTTTTCTTGTCTGGAAGCCCAGGTATTTGTGGGAAGAGGCTAACCTGACAGCACCTACCAACCAGAGGCTGGTACAAAAGATGGAGGTGCAAGAAGATGCCATCCAAAGATATTGTGGTGCTGACAAGCTTATCCTGAAGACTCCTCTTTCAGTTGGTGATATTTCCATTACATTGTGATTGCCTCACTCTGCTGAGCAGACAGCAACCAGCAGAATGTTTGCTGCTCTTCCTGGGCATGCCTCTCTGTGTGTCTCAGCCAGTTAAACTTCACAGCCTGCCTCTGTGGAGGGCATTCCCAAGAAGCAGCAGTGCAAGTGAGATGCTTCATGCAGGTCCTTTTGCCATTTACCTGCAGGATAGTGAGTTACAGCTGGGAAGCTGGCAGCTTGCAGAGCCTTTTGCATTCACATGAAGTGGTGAAACAAGCACTGACTGGGAAAACTGGAGCTGTCTGGAGACCTGGGGACAGCAGTGTGTCAGCTGTGCCTTGGCTCTCACTCAGAGGCTTCACCAGTAGAAGGCTAGAAGTGCTATAAATAAAGTCTTGGATGCTGCTGGAGTTGTTGGTATTGATCCTACACTGGAGAAATCATGTAAATTTCCTATTTACTAGTTTATTTTGTGAGTTATTTTCTTCACTGTTTTGAGTGGTATTTTTTAATTCACTACTTTAACCCAAAAGCACATACTGTATGAAAGAGAGGTGCATCAAAAACATCTTCTCCTTATTTTACTGCAAGATTTATTTCCTGAATGAATTTTTAAATGCTCACTGGCTCCTGCGAAGGTTTTGGTGTACACTGGAAAACTTGGAGCACTTTGTCATAGAAAACCTACCTGTATTTTTCAGGACTCAGACCTTTCCCTTCTGGCTGTAACCATCAGTGATGTGCATCTGTGCTGCTGGCTCTGATCAAGTTATCTTCCTATGAGGCTGCTCACACTGTAGGAGTCACTGGGTGAGCAGGACAAGCAACCAGTGGCTATAAAGCTGGAGAAAGTCTCTTTCTGAGATGCTGCTGCCATTTAGCATTTTGTGTGTGTTGTGAAAGATTACCTCATGGTTTCTCTGTGGCTAACTCTGCTGTCAGTTGGTTTGGATTGCAGAGAGCACTCACTGCTGGTGAAGTGCAAAGCTTACCCTGGGTAATCATCAAGCTCCCTCCACACAGAAAAGGTCCAAGAGCAATTGCAAAAGCATTTGGAATACAATTTATATGTCATGAACTGTTAAATGAATTGTTTCCATCTGTCCATTCTGGTTTAGGAGCTGCTGCCTTAGAGGTGGTGAACAAAAGGATTTCTACACTCATGTTGTTGAGGCAGTTGCAGAACTTAATAATGGAGAGCTGTCATTATTTCCATCAACTGGTCCTGTTCACAGGGCATGTAGAGGCAGTGGGAACTGATTCTATGAACTAGGTAAGTTCCCACTGACTCAGCATGCCCTGTCATCTTCATGGTTTGTAGAGAAAAGTGATGTCCCCTTCTGTAGCTGTGAACCAGAGGGGTTCACAGAAATCAGAGAGAAGGTGGAATGGGCAAAGGGGGAGAAAGGAAGGACACTGTGTGCTTTAAAACACTCAGATTGGTGAATAAAAAAATAAATATATTAATTAGAAGATTTCAATATAAAGATGCCAAGCACTGTCATGCAGAAAGTCAACTGGTTGTGTGTGTGCCAGACTAGCTTTTCCTGACTAGCTGATTGCTACATTGGAGCAAGAGAACCTTTTTGCAGAGTCTTAAAAGCCTTTCCAAGCACAGCATTTCACCTCTACTCTTCTTATATTCTTCCTCCAAATCACCACCACCTGAACTAAGAGAAGCTTGGACCTTGAAGAGCTGGAAGAGATGACCATAGCCATGTGTATAAGAAGCAAAAATTGCAGAAGTACAGGAAAAAAACTCATCAGGAAAATAGATTTGCAGAAGTGGATGATACCTTGTTTTACCTGTGATGCCTTGATCAGATGGCAGAAGTTTTTCAACTGTTTTGCTGCATTTGCATTACTAAATTCTGCTTTCCACAGTCTCCAGTGCAGCAGGAGAGCAGGTGGTCCTCATGGTTGGAGAACTTGGACTCCATCCTGCAAGTGCCAGACTGTGCCTTTCATTCATCAGGAAAGTGCCAGCTGCAGAATAACAGTTCTGAGCTGCCAAAACCTTGTTGGAAGAAGGTATCTTGGAAATATCCAAAAGAACCAACATCCTTCATTGCAGATCCTAGAAATCCTTCCATTTTGTGGCTCCATAGGTGTCTGGTGAAGATCTATGTTTGTATAATACTTTAGGGACCATTTTTGTGCTTTAAACAGGACTGGTAGAGAAAGAAGCTGTTTCCACTGCCTTAATTTGCTTGGAGGATTTTTTTTATTCTTAGCTTTCTAAACTGTTTCTCATCTACTTCTTAGTCAACCTTTGTCTGTCAGTAATCAATAATCTGCATGTGAAGATTGGATTCTGGTCTCTCCTGCCCTGCCTGTGCATCAGGATGTCAGCATTTTCACTTAGTCTTCCCATGGAAACTTAAGATCCAGACCTGGGTTGAATAGAAATTTGGGTCATAATAGAGAATAAAGCCTAACTCTGTGCTTCCTTTGGTGCTTTGCTTGTAAGGGCTGAAACACTATTTTTTTTGTGTGTTCAGAGGGTTTTGGAGGGGGTGGACTTGAGTTTTCCATTTGGGAGCCTTTAAGAGTCCTTAGTTTAAAAACTGCTGCTTGTAAAAATTGTCTCCCTGGTGCATCTAAGTCTTTGTCATCTTGATCTGGAGGCAAAAATAAATTACTGCTGCTGAGCTTAAGGAATGTCTGGCCAGAAGGGGTTGCTGGAAGCTTTGCTTGTGGGCTTTGGGAGAGACACTTGCAAGGTCTTTAGATCTTCTTTATTGCATAAATGAAAGAAAACCAGCTCTCACTTGCATGCCTTGACCTCTTTCTTGTGTGATCTCTGCTGAGCTCTTGAGGCAGGGGCACTAATCTCTGAAAGAGTGTTTCATTCTTCTCTCCTTGTCTTACTTGCATAGTTGACATAGAGGAGAATCCTTCTTGAAACTTTATTTTGGAGAATGGCAACTCACTGTGACGTGCCACAAATGTTGTTATGGTCCAGGAGGAATGTGGCCTGAGATGTGTTTTGATTGTTTTGAAATTAGGATGAGAGGAAATAGGATAAGTTGCACCACAGGAGGTTTAGATTGGATATTAGGAAAAAAAATTCTATACTGGGAGAGTGGGGAGGCACTGGAACAGGTTGCCCAGGGAGGTGGTAGAGTCATCATCCCTGGAGGTGTTCAAAAAATGTATGGATGTGGCACTTCAGGACATGGTTTACTGGTCATGGTAACATTGGGTAGATGGTTGGACTTGATGATTTTAGAAGTCTTTTCCAACCCAAATGATTCTATGAAATGGTACTACCTGACTCTCCCTCTTCAGCTGTTTGTATTGCCTGCCTGCCTAAGTGCTCTAGGTTAAATGAAATAAGGCTTTTGAAAACTAGCAGAAAAGAGGATTTTCTAAGCTTCCCAACTCTATCATTTCTTAACTTCAGCTTCAGAGGTGTAAAACCTTAAGACAGCATTGCATTTACAGCTTCAGAGGAGCCCAGGCTGTGTCAGCTCCTGCTCTCCATGTTTGCTGGGTATTTTTTGCTTCCCCTGGCTGTTCTGTGGTCTCTGGGAGGCTGTGGCTTAGCAGGCTGCCCTGGGTGAGTTTAAGCCACAGCAAATTCCCATGTCTCTGCTCTTCACTCCAAAGTGCTGTTAAGTACAGCACATCAGCTTAACCCTCGGTGGAAGAGGTACATGCTGATGTGCTCTGCCCTTGTGTTTGCAGTGGCTTAGGCTTGCCTTAAGCTCACTGGTGTCACTGGGGATCAGTGGGAGAGCAAAACCCTCACAAAGTTGAGATTGGAGAAGATGGAGGGAGATGGAGGAGGAGGGATTTGTGAGCTGACTCACCTTGGCAGGTCGTTGCCTCCACAGGTCACTGTGGTACCTGGTGGCCTGCATCCTGCTGCTGCCCTCCCCCAGTGTCTCTGCCAGGGCTTTATTTCAAAGGGCCCGTTTATTTTTACTGGCAGGCTGGTTTGCATGCTGCTCCTTACACAGAGCATCTTCCTCTCAGAGCAGGATTATAAAAAACATGTGGCTGTGTGGAGGAGTAAAGATTTTTCTCCCTGCAGTGGCTGGGAGACAGAGGCAGCCCCAAGGCCTGTGCTCTCAGCCCCTGCCACACAATCAGCTCACAGTTCTCCTCAGGCACTTGTGCATCCCCAGCATCTCTGCCCCTATAGCCTGCCATCAGTGTTCACTGATGCTTCAGCTAATTTTTGCTTAATAAACAAATGATGACACTCACTCTTGTCCTTTTACTACCACTTTCTGATTTCTCCCCCTCCCTCCCCCCCCTTTAATGAGGTCACTTAACTTCTCCACCTAAATTAGCTGTCCTAATAACCAGATGCTCCTTGGAGTGCTTTGTGACAGGGTAGGTGGAGAGAAGATGAGGAGCTTCTTAGCAGGAGCCTGCCCTCCCCTGCTCTGAGAAGTGTCTTTGGCTGAGGGGTGATAGGGTGCAAGGAAACAGGGGCAGGGGTGTGAATATGCTCCCAGTACCTGCCAAACTACACCCAAAGCAGTCTAAGGAAGGGGAGCAGCAATTTGGAGGAGCATCTGCCACTCACTGGTGAGAGGATGCTCAGAGAACTGCTGTGAACAGAAGAACCCCAGGGTAAAGCCCAGGGGGAAAGGAGAGGGTGGGCAATCTTGCCTGAGAGCACTGCTGCCCCACCTGGCCAGGGTGGCCACACTGGCTTGGGACCCCATCATCTGGCTAGGGGGGACTGCACAGCTTTGACCAGGAAGCAAAAGATCTCAAAGAATCTTTGCAAGAGACGTGCCAAGTGGGAGCAGATTGTGCAACAGGGTTTTCTGCAGCTGCCTGAGAGGAGGGAGCACAGTCCCAGCCTCCAGCTGGTCTGTGGGGCAGGCTGGCAGAGCCCACAGCAAGCAAGAAGTTCAAGCCCTGAGTCAGAAAGCTGACCTAATTTCCAATTTTTGCATCTTCTGTCTCTCTTTTCCCCTTTTTCTACATTAGCTACTTCTGTTTTTTTCCTGCAGCCTTTCTCACTGGCTGCATGAGCTCACCCAGCTGCTTTGGGAGATGTATTTCTATTGGCATAATTGTTCCAGCCAGTCATTAATGTACCAACAAGGATACTATTGTAAGCTGAGGATTTATTACTACTGCTGTGAAACAACTGCCATGGCATCTTACCTAAATCTTCAGCTCCCCTCTTGCCTTCTGCCAGCAGCTGAATCAGTAGCAAACTGCCCTTTATTTTATTTTTTTTATTGCTGTTTTTTATTTTAGCTTCCTGCTCTTACCACAGAATGCTGCAGTGAAACAATTGACTTTAGTGCT
Organism: Ceyx cyanopectus; assembly: GCA_013401355.1. Taxonomy (NCBI): domain Eukaryota; kingdom Metazoa; phylum Chordata; class Aves; order Coraciiformes; family Alcedinidae; genus Ceyx; species Ceyx cyanopectus. The sequence goes on along the minus strand of VYZU01032544.1, from coordinate 425 downwards.
CCACCTTGCATTTCTTGATTGTGCAGCAACTGAAAGTGACTTCACAGTTCAAATTCTTATTTGAAATAAGGCTTAAATATTTGAATGAGGATTAAAAATATATTCTGACTGCTTTTCTTTAGCACAGGTTATGCTCACATCTTTGGGAGCTTGGAATGAATTCACTGACCAGTTGAGAAAAGTGAATGACTTCTTTTTTTAAATTTAGCTAAACAATCAGTAGTCTTTTATCTGCTTTTAATTCAAACCTGGTTTTAACCATGATTATTTCTCAGTGCAGGTGGAGCTTTACTGAAGAAAGGTAATCCCCAAACCAACTGAATTATTAACACTTGCTTTACATTTTCCTCATGGTACCAGATGACTGTTGCTATAGGTAGGTGAGGAAGAGGGAAAGTTTTGCACAAAGACACACACACACACAC